>QEPC01010294.1:2661647-2681526 GCA_003113815.1 Sphenodon punctatus | reverse complement strand
AGAAGTGATGGGCTGGGAGGGAGGAAGGAACAGGGGGGAAATAAGTAGAAGGAAGAGGTGGGGGGGGAGGGGAAAAGGGGAGAAGGAGGGAGAGGGAAGGTGAGAGATTAGGGTAGGCATGATGGTGGGGAGGATAGGTAATACAGAAGAGACAGAGAACGAAGTGGAGAGTGGCTGACCTACTGGCTACTGAGGAGCCACCAGGTGGTAGAAGCACCCTTAAGCTTACCCTTAGCTGTTGTTGTTGTTGTTGTTGTAGTAGTATTCTGCTGGTGAGTGATCTTATGGCACGCTCCTTTTGACTCGCTGGTCGCTGGAACTCAGGCGGCAGAAAAGTCAAGCTCTAGGAGGATCGCAGTGTCCTCAGGTATTGACAGCCGAGGGAGCTGGGAGAGCTGCCTCGGCTGTCTGAATCATACAAATAGTAATTACAAGACTTAATCTCAAATCATTTTCAAAAGGTTGATTTGTTTTATTATCATAACACCACTGTGAGGTAAGGAAATATTATTATTCCCAGGTGCAAGGACAAAGACTAAAACTAAGCTACGTGCCTGAAGTCACCAAGGAAGCCATTGGCAGAGCTGAGGATTGAACCTGGGGTCTCTAGAGACCTAGTCCAACATTCTATGTACTGGGTCTTCCTTCCTCTCACCATCTGAATAGGTTGTACTACTGCATGTAACAAAAATATACATTCCAAGGAAAGATGAACATACAGATCTCTCTCACATTTTTTAAAAAATAAAATAAAAAGTTAGCCAACACTAACTTGACAACAGCAGAACGAAGAAAAGCTTCAATGGTGCAAAGCAACTGAGAAGTAAACTGCAGTGATAGCGCACAGGAGTCCATACTAGTGTTTCATGTATATTTGATATGAATATTAAACCATCAAAAATACATTTACATTTTGTTTTACACCAAACAACTATTCAGTGACATAGGGTGAAAACAGACATGACGCTAACTCCACTTTAACGCCGTTTTAACATTTCTTATGCATGTTGCAGGGCTCTATTGGTGCCCTGTGCAGTTCTGCAACATGCATAAGAAATGTTAAAGTGGTGTTAAAGTAGAGTTAGCGTCATGTTTCTTTTCACCCATATTTAATGGAAGATCCTTTTTTCAAGTTTTTATATGTTGTATAATAATCCTACAATTTTTATAATAGAACTTTCAGTTTTTAGCTTAAAACTTGCATAGTCACAGAGATTTCTCTTATTAACATTAACATGAAATATTTAAAATGCCATAAACAACTTACATCATGTTTTCAGGTTCTATTGCACAAGCTCCTACTGCTTTGGTAACATTCACAAGAAGTGCCTGATTGGTCCCAGTAAGTAAGTTAACAAGGGGTTGCATGCCACCACATTTCCGAATAATAGCTCGATTGGCCTGCTCTTGGCAACATTCGCCTAATGCTCCAACCACATTCACAAGGACTTCTTCAGGCTGATCAGTTAGTAAACTAACCAACATTTCTATAGCTTTGTACTCCCAAAATCTAGATGGAAACAATAAAAAAGCAACATTATTTCCATAGTATTAATAACTACCACAGAATGTTTTCGTTTTTATGATCAGTTTTGTTAAAGAAATACTTCCATGAATATTCAAAAATATCTAATAAAAATTTAATATAGAGTATTAACAAGTGTTCATGTGTTTAATTCAATCAAGAGTTAAAAAAACAGAAAGACAATAAACATTTATTTACAAGTTAACCTTTCTCTACCAAGAAACCTAACCCTCCCTGCACAGGTGATCATATACTTTCTACACTGGTGCAAATCACAGTTCTAAAGGATATACTGTTTGTCTTTCATTGGACATTTCTACATGTTAACCATGAGGGAAATCAACCCTATGGTACTTGTAACATCAGGTGTTTTCAAATGAGATGATACCACCCTGCATGGTCACCCAGGAGCCATGGATCTGACCATGGCTTGCACGGAGCAATGCAGGGAAATCCAGAGTGCTCCCTGCAGGGCCAGCCAAATGTATGGTGACCGCTTCTGTGGCTGGGGTAGCCATGTTGGGAGATGCCCATTTTAATTGCTACCCACACACTCCACCTGCGTGGGTGCTCTCTGGATGCACAGAGCCCCCATTGGCTTGCTCGTTTGAAAACACCCATCATCATGTGGTTAGCTAGAATGAACAAATGCTCATTCTCTGCCATGTATATGCTGTTACACTATGAACTCTGCCCACCAGGGGGAGACCATCGGAGTAACTATGGCCCTTTTCACACAGACACTCTAACACAGATAAAATGGGTGTTACATTTTATTATATACGTTGCAGGGCACCCATAGAGCACATTTGCAGACCTGCAACATGTATAATAAAATGTAAGACCCATTTTATCAGTGTTAGAGTGTCTGTGTGAAAAGGGTCCTTAAAGGGACAGCATAAAAGGAGCTATCCCTATGTTCAGGCACAGTGAAATTGACATGCTCAGCAAATCTGTAGCTCAGGAGTGAAGCTGACAAGCCCTGCAAGCCCAGAGCTCCCAAACACAATCAGACCACAGCTCCAGAATGAAATTGAGAAAGTCCTGCAGCTGTCAAGTCCAGATGTTGATTTTGTATCCTGTTTTCAGCTGCTCTGGATCTGCTGAGGAGTTTCCTGGATATGTTCCAGAAGGCAAATTTCCAGAAGCCTGTGTTCTTTTCATGGCTAGCTTCCTAAAACTATGGATATCCCATGATTGCAAGTTTCTGTGGTGGGTCAATTCCATGGAAAGGGAATTCCCTCTTCAGCTAACAAGCACCACATTTTCCAGACACTGGATGTAACTGCAGGTAGTGCACTTTCACCCAAGTATGCTCTCATTGCTGGTGGAGATGCAAAAGTGGGGATTTTTCAGAACTCAAATCTGTCTGCAGATTGTTGCCCCTGTCTCCTGGTAATCAGAGTAGCAGTTGTCCTGCTTATAAAGCACCTTATTCCTGGTTTCCCATGGGGCACATGTGAGGACATCATGTGGCCTAGAGATGCCCCAATATCTTGGAGGGTGCTGGTAGGGGGTGAGCACAGTAGGTTGTGTGGAGTGCCCTGAGGACAGGCATGGTTAATTCACAAATTGGATAAGCCTCTCCAGTAATTGGAAGTTAACCAGTAACTTCATCATTTTTTGCATGGTGTCTCTACAAGGCACAGCAAGATTGATTGGATGCAATTTTCCATACCTTAACATGTTTGGATTCAATACGATAACTAGAGCTTGACCTGATACTTTGGCTGACTCAGTCTTGTCCCCAATCTTGTTACATAGTATGGTACATTCCTGATTAACATTGCAGTCTTTGTATTTATATGGGGTAAGGCTGTCCAAATCATGGTACTGCACCACCGCTCATGGGCCCAGTCCTCATCTCCCCCATTCCATGGTAAGGTCCACTGAGGGGCTTTGAACAGTGGGCACTATTGCCATTTCTGCACAGCCATGTCACAGTTGGGGGCAGAAAGGCCTGCGTGTGGCTGGTGCCTTGGCCTGCCACAGCACATGGTGGGACATCCACAGCAGCCTGCATGCATAGGGGGCGGATGTGCGCCCTGCTCTCTGTGCTGGCCCCAAAGTGTGGCAGCTGCGATTGCCCACCCCAGGGCACGTGGGCGATCAGTCTCGCCCGGCTCATGTGGCTTCACCCACTAAGTGGGACTTCATTGTGGGCAGAGAAGAAAGGGCAGGTTGCTTGTAGGGCTGCAGAAGTCATCTTGACTGAGAAGCTGAGGTGACTAAGGGTGCTTGATTCACGCTTTTGATTTTAATGGAAGAAGGAAAAATAATAATGGAATAATCCTCATGCCCACAATTGGGGACCCACGTGATCTCCCTTTCATTAGTTTTGCCAACGGAAGTTTCTGCCCCCACCCCCGGTTATGTTGGTAAGCACCCTAAGTGATAGCTGGATGCTGCTGCCAGTATTCCTAATGTAAGGTGCTTTATAACCTTTACCAGGTGTATGCTAAGTGTGGCAATGTGAAATTCATTATTTATATACTTGTTACTCTGTTTTAGTTTGCACTTCTAAAACAAAGAGGGGAGAGTATAACTTTTGTGTATTTAACTAAATCTCGAGGGACAAATTCACTCCCTGTTATTGTCTGCGTATAATTTGTTTTTATACCAGGGTTTTGTTGTAATAATAAGAAATGCAGATCTTTGCACTGGTGAAATGCAGCACGAAAACTGCCATAACCACAGGCCTCTTTGCACACCTTGTGGGAGAACTGCAATTGTTGGACTCAGGTGGACTTGAGGGTTTGGGGAATCACTAAGCTTCTATCCAAGCCAAGAAGGAATAAAGATCTTTGGGTGTTTTTAAACAAGATACTTCCATGCATGGCCACCCATTAACCACACATCCAACTGCTTGTTTGAAGGTGGAGTGTGGGGAAGCATGCTCCCATGACCCATGCACCAGCCACTCATGGCCACTCATAGAGCACTGTCAAAAAAAGCTGGAGTACATTGTGTGAGGCAAGCCAAAACAGTGTGGAGGTCTTCAGCCTGACTGCCTCCGTAGTCCCACCCACAGCCCTGCTGGGAGCTCCCTAAGGAAGACAGGTGAAATGCATGTGACATGCGCAAGGACACATGCACGAAATACAATGCTGCATTGTCTCAAAGCACAACAAAACCCCTTGCAATGCATGAGAGAAGAGCCAAAGAATGCCATGGAGGACAGCAGCTTGTCAGCAGCTTCCTGCATGTCCCGCCTAGTAACATGCACCTCTGTTGTAGCCCAGGTCTGCCAGCAGCTACAGCGGCTACACCATCTCCTGGGCAGAAAGGGGTTACTGGTTTCATGTTTCCATGGTGTCCAGAGTTGTGTGTCAGAACAATTGGGCAGGGATTAGGGTGGGGGTGCTGCTGGGTGCGGGGGAGGGGAAACAGCCAGCCTGTGCGTGGAATCTGTCTGAGTGGGCGCGATGGATACCCAGGGATTCCACCCGTTAGAATCCTTCCGCACTCACTTCATGTACATGGATGTCGCAGCCATACCACTCACCAGCCATGGACCCCTACTCAAGCCTTGCTCATTTAAAAAAACAACTTTATATAATCTGGGTTAAATAAATTTGTTATTTTTGTTGTTAAAATTGCACTTGTCTGTTAAAGTTTGCCTCTGATCAGATTTTTTTATGGATGTCCCTATATGAACCCTGACTAGAATACTGAAAACAAAGGGTATTTTCAGACGTTACGAGATCACGCTCAACCACAGTGAACCATGGTCAATCCTGCGGCGGGGCCGAAGCACCCTGAACGTCTGTTATGCGCGCTCCAGATGTTCACCACAGTCAATACCCACATGGAGTCAATATCAACCACGCTTCCAGAGCTCCCCCCCAGACCATTTCCGAAAGTGTGGTCAAAGAGATTCCTGACGGGAAACAACAAAAGTAACATCTGGACGGCAACCACCGGCCGGAATGAAAGGAAATGATTCCCAGCCGGGGACAAAGCACACAGCACAAAGGTGGCTGTGTTGTTGCAGCAAAAACACAGTCACCGGAGGGAGATTTAAAGGGCAATCAGCAACAGGGAAACGTGGCGGGATGGAGCGAGGAGGGAGGCAGAGGAGAGCGGTGGGCAAGAGAGCGAGGCGGGAGGAGGTGGAGGAGGAGGTAGAGGAAGCACAGGTGGAGGAGGAGGAGGTGGTGGTCATGCTGCAGATGGAGGAGGCGGAGGGACAACCGCTTCAGTCACAGCAGCAGCCGGGGTAAGCGCCGCACCGGGGGAGGAGGCACCCCGGAAACGGGTAAGAGGAACCAAGGGGAGGGGAACAGGTGGCACAGGGGCACCAAGGGGGGACAGGGGGCACGCCTGGGCTCCTGGCATGGGGGGGGCCACAGGACAAGGGCACAACGGGACCGAACCATAACCCCCCCATGTCCCGCAGACATGGAAACGGGCCCGGGAGGCCGAGCCCCCGGAGGAGACAGGCCCAGCACGGGCGGAGGAGGAGGCGGAGGAGGAACGGGAGGAAGAGGAGGTGGAGGAGGATGAAGAGGACCCGCAGGGGAGAAGGCCCTACCACGGGGGGGGCAGTGGGGGTTCCAGGAGACGCAGGACTTCATCAGGATCTGGGGGATCCTGGAGCACCAGCTGAAGCTCGCCCTCAATCAGAGGAATGAGCACGTGTTCCAGGACATAGTGTGGGACATGGTGGCAGCGGGACATCACCAGACCATGGCCCAGTGCCGCTCCAAGGCCAAGGAGCTAAAGAGGGGGTACAAGGCCATCCGGGACAACAATAGGCGGTCTGGACACGGAGCCCGGACCGCCCCATACTATGATGCCCTGGACCGCATCCTTCATATGAAGGGGTCCATCGTGGCCCATGCCTCGTGGGGAGCGCTGTGGACCAGGGCAGGGAACGGGCCAAGTTACCCCCTCCACTCGCCGCCCCTCAGGAAGGCACATGCTCCAGGGCCCCAGACCCCCAGGAGGAACGTCCCAGGACCTCCGGAACCAGCAGCCCCCTCCCAGACAGCAGCCTGGAAAGCCTCCCACCCCTGGCCGGAGAAGCGGAGTCCGAGGTCAGCACCCTCATCACCCTCAGTCAGTGGTCCCAGGGGGACCCCACCCATACCGAGGGGCCGGCCTCGGAGGGGTCTGAGACCGACATAGAGGGTAAGCAGGCAGCCGCAAGGGGAGGCGTAGCCGGGGCGGGGGAAAGAGGGGTGATGGAGGGTGGCGGAAGCATGGGCCAGGGGCTGTCCTAGGCCCCCCAGGCACGCCGGAGGGCGGCCCCCCAGACCGCCCACCACTAACCCCTCCCATAACCCCCCCCCACAGGGCACAGGACAGAAAATCAGCAGGGCAGGTGGACGAGGAGGCCAGAGCGGAGGTGCCCAGTCAGTGGGCCGTGGACCTGGGTAAGGCACATGGATAGGGTGGGGGCACACCCGGGGGCCAGGGACGGGGACCCGGGATACAGGGAGGGGGCCAGATGGGGGGGCCAGGCCCCGGGGCAGAACCAGGGGGGACACGGACCCCGGGGGCCCATGCCCTGACTGGGGATGGGTGCCCTGGACCCCACATGACCCATCTCCATTTACCCTACAGATCAACCCGAGCACCCACAGCCACCCGGGCCCGGGCCCCCGGCACAGCGCATGAGGAAGTACCGGGCGTGGGCCCTGAGCCGGAGGGAGGAGCAGGCAGAGGATATAGTCCGGACATCAACGGAGCAGGGGGAGCAGATGATCGCGGCCGTGGACCACATGGAGGCAGCCATCAAGCGCTCCCTGGAACGGGCGGAGGCTCAGGACATGAGGCTCCAGGCAGAGGTGCGCTTGGAGTGGAGGCGGGAGCACCGAGAACACAGCAGGCAGGTGGAAGTCCTTGGGCAGCTGGAACAGGCCATCACAACGATGGTGGAGGAGCACTTGGCAAAGCTCGACAGGTCCCATGACATTGGGACCTCCCTGCTCCTGCACGCGGGCACCATGTGTGCCTATGTGATGGCAGCCACACCCCCGGGCACCCTGTCTGCCCTGGGCCCAGTGCCCAGCCCCTCGGCGCCCCCTCCCCCACCCCAACCGCCCCAGCCACCTCCACCCCAGCCAGGGCTGCGCATTCGACCCCCGTTCCCCCCAGGCCTCAGGAGGGTCCAGCCGCGGCGGGGGACCCCTCTGGTCCCAGCTCCTCCCTGCCCCCTACCACCGCCTGCCCTTCTGGGCTACGAGACTGCCCAGGACACAGCTGGGGACAGTGACAGTGGGGGGGAAGTGAGCTCCCAGAGCTCGGCAGCGCCCACTGAGCGACCGAGGGGCCGGCCCCGAACACGCGGGGCCCAGAGGGGATGGGGGGAAAGGGGGAGGGCTATGTGATGGGGGGCACCATGCACGGGTGGTGGTGGTGGAGGGAGGTGGGGATGTGTGCCCCACAGTGTAGTCCAGCTGGTTTGCGAGGCTCCTCCAACGCTGCTTGAGGGCCCCGAATGCCCGCTCCACCACAGTCCGGCTTGAACACAGGTGGAAATTGTACAGGGCCTCCACAGGGTTGCGGGCGACTGGGTACACCTTCATCAGCCACCGGGTGAGGGGATAGGATGGGTCCCCCAGGATACAGGGGGGCATGAGCACCCCCTCGATCCTGGTCATGCCCATGTCTGCAAAGTCACCCCGGAACTTCCAGGCATAGAAGGGGGAGATGGTCATGATCCGTGCATCGTGACTGCAGCTGGATAGGCCCGTGAAGATGTCTATGAATATGCCCCGGTGGTCCACAATCATCTGCAGCTGCAGGGAGTGATACCCGTGTCTGTTGACATACTCGGCGGTCTCCCGGGTGGAGGGGGGAAGGATCTCTATGTGGGTGCTGTCCACGGCGCCCATGCAGTTTGGGAAGCCTCCAGCCGCGAATCCGGTCATCATGGCCCTCTGATCGACCAGCTGGATCGCCCTGTCCAAGCACGCCCTCCACAGTCTCACAGACATCCCGGAGGATGCAGGCAACGGTGCTCAGCCCGACCCCAAAGTGCTGGGAGACAGACCGGCAGGAGTCGGGTGTTGCTAGGGCCCAGACCTTAATGGCCACCCGCTGGACCATGGGGATGGGGGTCCTCATGGGGGTGTGCTGGCGCTTCAGCCAGGGCGTGAGGAGCTCTGCGAGCCGCAGAAAGGTGAGCTTGTCCATCCTAAAGTGGGCCCTCCACGCCGCCTCGTCCCACTGGTATAGTGCCCTGGCCCACCACCCCTGTACCCGCTCTGCGACCCACAGCCACCTGTCAATGGGCATAGTGAGCAGGGCAGCCCGGCGCGTGGTCTCCCTCTGCCAACGGAGGCACCCAGCCACCTCTCGGATAGCCGCTGGCCTGCTCCAGCCCCGCATCACGGCCTGCTCCAGCCCCGCATCATGGCCTCTGGGTCCTGAGCTGGGCCAGGGCACGTCTACGGCTGTGGTGGGCCCTGCGCGCCCCTGCACCGGCAAAGGCGGCAGTAACCCGCAGGCGGGCGCCCAGGTGCACCTCTGTGGTAAAGATGTGCAGCTGGTTGACGTGGGTGCGATACCACTCGGCTGCAAGCGTGAGGTGCATCCAGTAGGTGGCCGCCCTGTCCCCCTCCATGGAAGTAGCAGCCCCAGGGGTTGGGGGTGGTGTCAGCCTGACCGGGCCTGGCAGAGGTCGGCCGGTGTCCCACTCCCAGCTGACAGGGCCATCCCTGGCAGGGTGGGCGGGCCTGGGCGGCACGGGTGCGCTGTTAGTTGCACCTGCTACCCTTGCATGGGGCCTAGCGCGCAGACAGGCATGCGCCCGGCCATTCCTGTTGCAGCTGCATGCCTTCAGCCATCAGCCCCCGCCTCTCCCTGTTTGCTACACCGTGTCTTTGGTGGCCTGATTAGAGTCTCGGCTGTCCTGAGTGGGCGCTTGTTTCCTGCAGCTGTGCCGGGCCCGCAGCCCATGCCTCGCTATGTTGCTATACAATGTTGCGGCCTCGCTTGTCCTCGGGGGCCCCCCCGGTGGCTCCCCCCGGCCCTACAGGGACTGTGTGCCCCCCTGTCCGTGGTGTTATTCTCCCTGTCTTGCTGGACCATGACTGGCTGTGCTTCCACGGGGCTCCCGCTTCCAGACCCCCATGGGGCCCCCCATAGCTGGACCTTCCACGAGACCATGTCCCTGTGTGACCTGTGGCATACCCCGGTCGTGCAGTTGCTACTGGGCTGCCCAGACAGCCAGTCGGGTGCGTATGCGAGCCTGAGCTCTGGCCTTCGTTACTTCGGCTATGAGGCAAGTGCTCGTGATTGCCGGCTGCATGCTGAGATGCTGGGGCTGGTTCCCTTCCCGGATGGGCGCATCCCAGAGAGGAGGTGCTCGCATGTGGCCTGGTCTGCGGCTGAAACGGTGTCTGCGCTATCTGTGTGCAGCCTGGCCGCCTACACGGTCTGCCTTATAGATCGTGATCCGGCGGCCCGATTCCCTACCGTGGGCCCGGTCCCGTCATGTCTGTTTGGCCCTTTTATTGACCACGGGGGTGGTTGTTCGGTTCATCCCCACCGGGAATCCACTGTGTTGAACCGGGCGCCCGTAACGTCTGAAATCA
Organism: Sphenodon punctatus; assembly: GCA_003113815.1. NCBI lineage: Eukaryota > Metazoa > Chordata > Lepidosauria > Sphenodontia > Sphenodontidae > Sphenodon > Sphenodon punctatus. Next base: position 2,671,455 of record QEPC01010294.1, on the reverse strand, counting down.
CCCAAAGTCGTCTCTTGGGATTACAAAAACACACTCACAACATTAGAAAATATCTACATAGTCAAATAATTTCAACAAAGTCAGGCAACAAGAAAGAGATAAATGATGCATGATAGAAAACCTATGGACAGAAGGGGAATGAGGGGAGTCACTGTCCTGCTCACTCTCTCCAAAACCCATGAGCAAGCCGCTTCACAACCTTCTACGATGGAAGTTACTGAGGGGAAACTCTGACGGAGGAGGGTTTAGGAGTCAGGAGATAGATTTCAAACATTTCGTGCATATCGCTCTCATTTGACAAAAACAATTTATCCCTCGCTTTTGCAGTCTTTCTCAGGCACCCCTTTGCAACCCCCAAATAGGAAAGCTCTGCTCAGGTGGATTTTGTGTGGCTAATACAGAGGAGATAGATAGATGTTAAAGCTGTCTAAAAGAAAATGGACTAATCAAATTAAAAGATACTGAGTAAACACAGTTGGTTAATTTAAATTGTTACCCATACTTTGTCACATTTTCTTTGCTGATTGCACATTTCCAGATTGCTCCTGTCACTGCTGCTAACAGTTCTTTATTTTCAGTTTTACGAAGCAGAGTGGCAAGTGGTTTCAGACCTCCATGATGCCTAACCAGGTTACGTGTTTCTTCATCTTCAGCACACTGCACAACAAATTCAACATGTAGAAAATTTTAAATGTAGGGAGGAGAAGTTTAATAAGAAAATCAGTATGCATGCACACAAAATACTTGTTTACTGAAAAATTGCCTCAGCTGCATGTGCAACCGAGGATGCATTCTGGCAGCACGGGCATTTTTTTTTATATGGACTTCAGATGTTATTCCTAAAAATCTGGCCCTTTAATCAATACTGGAAATAAAAATAAAACATGGCATTTGTTCTGTATGCTGGTTAGCACTCATTATCACTACTTTGTTACTTAATCAATTTTTCAAAATTAAAGCATGTATTCATTATTATTATATGCCACATCTCTCTCCTTACCATACAGGCCAAGTTTTAAATTTAAAATCTCAATCATTAAACCATTTTGGGTTTAGCGAGGAATAAAGAAATCTGAAACATTTTCTTACAGTATATTGTTTAAACAGACTAACGATAAATGGATATCTTTTACATTTACCCCTGAAAAGGCACCTGTCCTGAGCCTAGAACTAAGCTCCCCTTGCACTGCCCGCCCCAGTATCAACCTGCAAAGTAATTATCTGGGGAGGATTAAAAGTAATGAAAATAAAAGCTCAATAATGAACTATACGTGCGACAGCACAATGCTATGGCTGTCTTAATTGCCTGCTAGGGACCTTACCATCCAAGGTTTTGAGCACACACAGTTCTAACTGAAGCCTACCAGAGGCAGGGGTGGAAAGGGGTTTATCTCTGGGCTGTTCCTCTTGATTGGGAATTGGTGTCATCTGCTTTCCCTTCAGGTACAGTCTTCATAAGGAGATTAAGCTGCCTGGAGGGCTAAAGGGCACTGACTGTCCTTGGGCTGTTGGTGGCTACCACGGCCATAAAGCTGTGCTACTCTGAAGAATTTGCCATTTCATCGCTGCTGTTTTTAGCCCCCCTCCCCTATTATTTCCCTCTTTTTTTGCACTGTATTTTTATGGGGATATTTTGCGTTCAAGGAGAGTAAGAGGGATGGGTATATGGGGTAGTTTAGGTAGACTCCCTTGTGTGAGAGACAGAGGAGTGGGTGGGAGCAAGTTAAGCAGCTTCTCAGTTTAGCCAAATATCCTGTTATATCATTATTTGTTATTAGCTAAGAATTGCTAATTATTTTCTCTGAAATACAAGCAAGTCATATAGCCATGATCTGGAATGTTAGAGGACAATAAATGACATCACAGATTGCAAAAATTTTCAAGATGTCTTAGGGACACACTAAAACAGATATTGAACATATACTAAATATAGGTTTGTGACTGACAGCCTCATACGCATTTCCAGTGATTTATTTTAAGGAGAAAATACTCAGTCACTGCACCACAAATAAACGTCTTTAAATATATGATAGAAAAAAGCTGGAGACAAAGTAGTTCGAATATCTTTTATTGTACCAACTATCGTTCGTGGAAATGTGCAAGATTTTGGACCACAGAGGGTCCTTCCTCAGGCAGCTTTCAGGCAGGAAGGACCCTGTGAGGTCTGAAAGCTTGCACATTTCCACAAACAATAGTTGGTACAATAAAAGATATCATTCGAACTACTCTGTCTCCACCTCTGTCACTCAGGACCAACACGGCAACCATATTCTCTCTGAAAGAAAAAGCACATACAAAAAAATTAAATCACAGAGCCCCCAATATAATCTTCTAGTAAAACGTTAGTATATCATATATGCAAAAAACATTTTCATAGCATACCCAGTATGCAACTGAACAGAAAGACAACTATTAATAGATCTAGCAATTACAATTACACAGTCACCTTAAAGATAGCACTGGCACAGTGCTTCTGAAGCTCCTCACTGTCACTGCTGAGATTTTTCACAAGGTTTTCTATCATCATCTCTGTTTTGATCGCAAGTCTGTAACTAGGCTGCAAATGCAAGTCAAATGCTTTAAGTTACATATATGGTAGCAGCATATGCATCAGATCAATATCTGATAGGATCAATCGTAAGACTGGAAGAGACCTCGGCCATTTTCAAACAGGCTGGCGGCGTGGGGGGGATGGGTGGAAGCCACGGTGGGTGGGTGGCTCATTAAACAGACGCCCACCCACCTCAACGCATGGCGCTCATGGCTCCACCCATCTGCCATTGGTGCCCATTGCTCCATGCTTAGGCGATGGGTAGAGGTGGGTGGAGCGTGGGAGTGTGGACGCACCCTCACCCACCCGCCGTATACGGACGCCCTCCCACAGCCCCCCNGAGGTCGGCCGGTGTCCCACTCCCAGCTGACAGGGCCATCCCTGGCAGGGTGGGCGGGCCTGGGCGGCACGGGTGCGCTGTTAGTTGCACCTGCTACCCTTGCATGGGGCCTAGCGCGCAGACAGGCATGCGCCCGGCCATTCCTGTTGCAGCTGCATGCCTTCAGCCATCAGCCCCCGCCTCTCCCTGTTTGCTACACCGTGTCTTTGGTGGCCTGATTAGAGTCTCGGCTGTCCTGAGTGGGCGCTTGTTTCCTGCAGCTGTGCCGGGCCCGCAGCCCATGCCTCGCTATGTTGCTATACAATGTTGCGGCCTCGCTTGTCCTCGGGGGCCCCCCCGGTGGCTCCCCCCGGCCCTACAGGGACTGTGTGCCCCCCTGTCCGTGGTGTTATTCTCCCTGTCTTGCTGGACCATGACTGGCTGTGCTTCCACGGGGCTCCCGCTTCCAGACCCCCATGGGGCCCCCCATAGCTGGACCTTCCACGAGACCATGTCCCTGTGTGACCTGTGGCATACCCCGGTCGTGCAGTTGCTACTGGGCTGCCCAGACAGCCAGTCGGGTGCGTATGCGAGCCTGAGCTCTGGCCTTCGTTACTTCGGCTATGAGGCAAGTGCTCGTGATTGCCGGCTGCATGCTGAGATGCTGGGGCTGGTTCCCTTCCCGGATGGGCGCATCCCAGAGAGGAGGTGCTCGCATGTGGCCTGGTCTGCGGCTGAAACGGTGTCTGCGCTATCTGTGTGCAGCCTGGCCGCCTACACGGTCTGCCTTATAGATCGTGATCCGGCGGCCCGATTCCCTACCGTGGGCCCGGTCCCGTCATGTCTGTTTGGCCCTTTTATTGACCACGGGGGTGGTTGTTCGGTTCATCCCCACCGGGAATCCACTGTGTTGAACCGGGCGCCCGTAACGTCTGAAATCACCCAAAGTCGTCTCTTGGGATTACAAAAACACACTCACAACATTAGAAAATATCTACATAGTCAAATAATTTCAACAAAGTCAGGCAACAAGAAAGAGATAAATGATGCATGATAGAAAACCTATGGACAGAAGGGGAATGAGGGGAGTCACTGTCCTGCTCACTCTCTCCAAAACCCATGAGCAAGCCGCTTCACAACCTTCTACGATGGAAGTTACTGAGGGGAAACTCTGACGGAGGAGGGTTTAGGAGTCAGGAGATAGATTTCAAACATTTCGTGCATATCGCTCTCATTTGACAAAAACAATTTATCCCTCGCTTTTGCAGTCTTTCTCAGGCACCCCTTTGCAACCCCCAAATAGGAAAGCTCTGCTCAGGTGGATTTTGTGTGGCTAATACAGAGGAGATAGATAGATGTTAAAGCTGTCTAAAAGAAAATGGACTAATCAAATTAAAAGATACTGAGTAAACACAGTTGGTTAATTTAAATTGTTACCCATACTTTGTCACATTTTCTTTGCTGATTGCACATTTCCAGATTGCTCCTGTCACTGCTGCTAACAGTTCTTTATTTTCAGTTTTACGAAGCAGAGTGGCAAGTGGTTTCAGACCTCCATGATGCCTAACCAGGTTACGTGTTTCTTCATCTTCAGCACACTGCACAACAAATTCAACATGTAGAAAATTTTAAATGTAGGGAGGAGAAGTTTAATAAGAAAATCAGTATGCATGCACACAAAATACTTGTTTACTGAAAAATTGCCTCAGCTGCATGTGCAACCGAGGATGCATTCTGGCAGCACGGGCATTTTTTTTTATATGGACTTCAGATGTTATTCCTAAAAATCTGGCCCTTTAATCAATACTGGAAATAAAAATAAAACATGGCATTTGTTCTGTATGCTGGTTAGCACTCATTATCACTACTTTGTTACTTAATCAATTTTTCAAAATTAAAGCATGTATTCATTATTATTATATGCCACATCTCTCTCCTTACCATACAGGCCAAGTTTTAAATTTAAAATCTCAATCATTAAACCATTTTGGGTTTAGCGAGGAATAAAGAAATCTGAAACATTTTCTTACAGTATATTGTTTAAACAGACTAACGATAAATGGATATCTTTTACATTTACCCCTGAAAAGGCACCTGTCCTGAGCCTAGAACTAAGCTCCCCTTGCACTGCCCGCCCCAGTATCAACCTGCAAAGTAATTATCTGGGGAGGATTAAAAGTAATGAAAATAAAAGCTCAATAATGAACTATACGTGCGACAGCACAATGCTATGGCTGTCTTAATTGCCTGCTAGGGACCTTACCATCCAAGGTTTTGAGCACACACAGTTCTAACTGAAGCCTACCAGAGGCAGGGGTGGAAAGGGGTTTATCTCTGGGCTGTTCCTCTTGATTGGGAATTGGTGTCATCTGCTTTCCCTTCAGGTACAGTCTTCATAAGGAGATTAAGCTGCCTGGAGGGCTAAAGGGCACTGACTGTCCTTGGGCTGTTGGTGGCTACCACGGCCATAAAGCTGTGCTACTCTGAAGAATTTGCCATTTCATCGCTGCTGTTTTTAGCCCCCCTCCCCTATTATTTCCCTCTTTTTTTGCACTGTATTTTTATGGGGATATTTTGCGTTCAAGGAGAGTAAGAGGGATGGGTATATGGGGTAGTTTAGGTAGACTCCCTTGTGTGAGAGACAGAGGAGTGGGTGGGAGCAAGTTAAGCAGCTTCTCAGTTTAGCCAAATATCCTGTTATATCATTATTTGTTATTAGCTAAGAATTGCTAATTATTTTCTCTGAAATACAAGCAAGTCATATAGCCATGATCTGGAATGTTAGAGGACAATAAATGACATCACAGATTGCAAAAATTTTCAAGATGTCTTAGGGACACACTAAAACAGATATTGAACATATACTAAATATAGGTTTGTGACTGACAGCCTCATACGCATTTCCAGTGATTTATTTTAAGGAGAAAATACTCAGTCACTGCACCACAAATAAACGTCTTTAAATATATGATAGAAAAAAGCTGGAGACAAAGTAGTTCGAATATCTTTTATTGTACCAACTATCGTTCGTGGAAATGTGCAAGATTTTGGACCACAGAGGGTCCTTCCTCAGGCAGCTTTCAGGCAGGAAGGACCCTGTGAGGTCTGAAAGCTTGCACATTTCCACAAACAATAGTTGGTACAATAAAAGATATCATTCGAACTACTCTGTCTCCACCTCTGTCACTCAGGACCAACACGGCAACCATATTCTCTCTGAAAGAAAAAGCACATACAAAAAAATTAAATCACAGAGCCCCCAATATAATCTTCTAGTAAAACGTTAGTATATCATATATGCAAAAAACATTTTCATAGCATACCCAGTATGCAACTGAACAGAAAGACAACTATTAATAGATCTAGCAATTACAATTACACAGTCACCTTAAAGATAGCACTGGCACAGTGCTTCTGAAGCTCCTCACTGTCACTGCTGAGATTTTTCACAAGGTTTTCTATCATCATCTCTGTTTTGATCGCAAGTCTGTAACTAGGCTGCAAATGCAAGTCAAATGCTTTAAGTTACATATATGGTAGCAGCATATGCATCAGATCAATATCTGATAGGATCAATCGTAAGACTGGAAGAGACCTCGGCCATTTTCAAACAGGCTGGCGGCGTGGGGGGGATGGGTGGAAGCCACGGTGGGTGGGTGGCTCATTAAACAGACGCCCACCCACCTCAACGCATGGCGCTCATGGCTCCACCCATCTGCCATTGGTGCCCATTGCTCCATGCTTAGGTGATGGGTAGAGGTGGGTGGAGCGTGGGAGTGTGGACGCACCCTCACCCACCCGCCGTATACGGACGCCCTCCCACAGCCCCCCCCACCTGCACACGTGGGCAAGGGGGGTATCTGTGCAAAAAGTGTCCTCAAGAGGTCATCTGGTCCAAACCCCAACAGTGAGACTGGATTCACCATTACTGTCCTAATAAAAGTAGTACTACTTATTTAGGCTTCAGACTAGCACATTTTTATCTCTCAGCAGTTGTATGGTCGTATTGTTTTCAACTGAATTACTCAGGTGCTTAAAGTTAAGGTATGCTACTGTATATCATTAAGCTGATGTTTTCAAGCTTCCATGGCTCAGATTCCAGATTTTTATTTCAACATAGTTTTCAATCAAATATTTTTCAAGATTCTCTTCCTAGTCATTATTACTATGTATCATAATCACATAAGAACAGAGACATTGTTACTTTCCTCACTATAAGTAAAAATGGCTCTGGAATTTTGTGCTTCTTATGTGTGTTGTAAACCACCTTGAGCCCTCAGAATAGGGCAGGATAATAAGTTTAAATAAATAAAATTATACTTGCAGTTCTGTACATAACTCCATGTTACTGTATTCAGTTAATATTAAAGGTCCAAAAACTGAAAAAGGCAGGAAATTCAAAGTCAGGAATCAAAACAGGAATTAGCGATGGTTTTTCAGCCCTCACTTTGAATTTCCTGTCTTTTATTAATAATTTGGCTTGGTGTTTAAGTATAGCCAATACTGGTGAAATCCAGTACCATAAATGTGGTTGCGACGATCTACCTGAGAACAGTGTTTATCCCGTTTTTAATGTTTTCTGCCACCTTAAATCATGAAAAATATTAATCTTAGAAGGTTATAAAAGGCTTACATACAATATCCAGTTTCCCTGTTATTTTACTTAGACATTTTTAATCCACATCAGAATAGCTTTATTCATTTTTTAAAACTTGGATATACTTACAGCTGTATGCTTGTAATGAAAATTGAAAGGGGAATTATACATACTGCTTTATGCCTGTTGTTACTGAGCTGATATTGTTTTGCACAAAGTTCGTTTGTAACATAGGTCATCCCTTGCCTTAACTACTGTAATCTCCTTCCTACTGGCCTCTTTTGCACCCAGCATAAACTCCTCATCCTCGCCTTCAAGGCTTTTCATGGTCTTGCTCCTAACTATCTTTCTGGCCTCATTTCCTGCTATGTTCCCACCTGGGAACTTCGCACCACCCTCATCTGTCCTGAAGTCTCCCACTTCCTAAAACATCTTTACCTCTTCTACCATACCACCGTCTATGCCAAAAACTACCTCCATAAGTACATATGCTCTGCTCCCAATCTTCAAATCCCTCCTAAAAACCTCTCTCTTCGGTCAGGTTTTCCCTAGCTCGTTGCCCCAATAGTAGGGATGGGACTATCGGTGAATTATCGGTTACCGGTTTTATCGGTATAGGATTAATCCGATATTGGATTTATCGGTATCAGCATATCGTTTTTTTAACATTGCCGATTTTTCGGATCTTTAACACTGCGGCCATTTTAAAAATGGCCAGAACGTTAAAGATCTGAAAAATCAGGAATTTTTAAAAAACGATATGCCGATACCAATATTATCGAATTAATCTGATATTGTCTATTATTGGCATTATTGGATTAATCTGATACTGATAGTTCCATCCCTACCAATAGACTGCTCATTTATGCTTCTTCTTAACACTCTCATCCTTCAGGACCTCACCCGCCCCCCTTCTCCCATGCAACTAAGCAAAGCATGCACACCTACGACTTTTCACCTTCATTACTTTTCTCTCTATATTCCCTTGTCTTTCCTAGATTATAAACCGTCCTAGATAGAGTGTAAACCCCTCAGAACATGAGCATATCTAATCCACAGCTGACAACAACAAATTAAGAAGTTGCAGATACACACACACTTGGCTTAATTACGGAGGAGAAGTGGATCCTGAATGCTGATGCTCTTTCTACTGCCTTTCAGTCTGTGGGGAAAAGGAGCTAGGAAAAGCCTGACAAAAGAGGTAGGCTTGCAGAATGGCTTTGAAGGTGGGGAGGGAGGGAGCAGAACGAATGTGTTCAGGGAAGGAGTTCCAGGCATAAGGGCATCATGGGAGAAGAAGAGAAGATGGTTCAGGGATCAGGAGACTTGGGGGCAGGTGAGTGGTGGCGGCAGAGGAGCTCTGGCTCATGGGTGAGGACGTAGTGGGAAACAAAAGCAAAAAGGAGAATTGGTAACCTACCTTTGGTGAATTCCTTTCTTCCCTAGTCTCTGCAGACTCCTCCTGCTGGGTAGATATACCGTTGACCACTAGGAGGCAGATGATCATTTTTTTATTTTTATTTTTTTCCCCACTGCCCTGTGTCACCGGAGCTACCAGGCTCTCCAGTCCATTCCCAAGCCAAAAGATCTGTCCTCCATCTCCGGATGAAAGCTAGACACAATCTTTGTGAGAACAGTACCCCCCTTCACATCCAACCAACCAAAAAACCTAAAAAATTGTACCTAACCTTTAACTGTCCTAATTTTTGCTAACAGCCGACAAAAGAAAACTCCGGCAACTAAAACTGTGGTACTGGTTCCAACTCCCTGTTTCCTGAATCCTGCTGTTTGACAGTGAGGGTTGGAGGAGTCTGCAGAGACTAGGGAAGAAAGGAATTCACCGAAGGTAGGCTACCAATTCTCCTTTCTCCCCTAGCTCTGCAGTCTTCTCCTGCTGGGACGTACCCAAGCAACATGACAAACCTCAGAATAGAGAGCACTGAAGAAATCTTCCCACTCTCCAACTGGGACCCATCCCCCAGGGCTCTTCCTGGGTTTTATGATTTTATTTAGGGAAGCCCAGACTCCACCCAGATTACCAGTAGCCAAGTCCACAGCCATCCTGGCCCATTGCCGATGATAATAGGCCGACCTAGTAGCCTTAATTAATTCCAGATATTCCTCCCTAGCCTTAAAGAACTCAGCCCAGGACTCCTGGGATTGACTCACAGCCCAGCACTTCTTAAGATGTGCTAGCTGTCGCTTGGTACGCTTGCACTTGATGTTAAACCACCTCCCCTGAGATCGGGGAGAACCACCATACTTAATTGGGGTAAGTGCCTGCAGCCGCACTACTATTTCCTCATAGGTATTCAAAAGGACCCTAGGCTCATGAGATTCT
>QEPC01010294.1:2633641-2643844 GCA_003113815.1 Sphenodon punctatus | reverse complement strand
GCCCCGCTCCCTCCCCGATTCCCTGCCGGGATCAGTCAGCACATCTGTTGGATCCCGGTGTGATCCCGGCGGGGAATCACCGGGTGATTCCGTGATGGGGCCAATACAGGCCCCCTCACGTCTGAAATCACCCTATGACTAATGGGAAGAGGAAAAACCATTCAAATTGGTGGGACATGATGACAGTTTTTAAATATTTAAAAGGATGCTATAAAATGACAGGTAACATTTTTTTCTCCATTGCCATTGAGGTCAGGATAAAAAGCAATGGGTTTAAATTACAGGAAGGCAGTTTTAGATTAAACATCAGAAAAACTTCCTAACAGCTCATCAGTAGAATGAAATGCATAGGGAGGTTGCAAAATCTCCGTCCCTGGAGGTTTTCAAGAAAAGACTGGACGGACATCTGTCAAGGATGTTTTTGGCATAGGCTATGATGCCTGAGAACAGGGTATTTGACTAGATGAGCCACATCATCTTTTGTGTAACGTTTTAGTGTATGTTTGTAGTAAGTATATGTAAATATATCTGAATGGCAACTACAAAATATTTTAAAAACATTTCAAAGGTTCAAGAGCAGCAATTCAATGCATTTTTAGAAAATGCCTAATAATTAAAACCTAAATAGTTGTATATGTGGGCTTTGGCAGGCCAAATCCACCATGAATGTTTCAATTATTCAACAAAAAAACAAAAGTTAAAACATGCAGTTAAAATAGATGACTGAAATAGAATATTTTATTATACAATTCTGACTTGGTTTTTGTATTGTATTTAACTCTCAGATCACAGACCATATGTTTTACTAAGTACTGCTAACAAAAAAATCCAATTTTTAATTTTGACAAAATGTAATAGAAGACTAAGTATTGCAACATGTATAATATGCTTCAGCAAAGCAATTTTTCTACACTAGTGTGCCCTTAAATGTTCATTTTTGTTTTGGTTTAAATTCTAGTTCCAACTTTTCATTTTAGTTTATAAAGCACAGGTCAAGCTGCAACTTGTTAGAGATGAGTTATGGACAAGTATAACTGAGTTATGGAAGAATTCCCTGCCCCATTTCCTGAATCTTCTTGAGTTCTTGGGCTACAGCCTGGCAGTGCATAAAACATAAAGATTAATACAACCAGGACCAGTGGAAAATCACAGGCATGATAAAAATCACAGATTCCATAATGTTCATATTGCTCTACAAGTCTGCAGCATATGGAAAATCACTATTGTTTAAGAGTGAATTAACCGCTTGACACTGTCAGCCATGGTATGTCTCAATAACCAGGACATGCATGCTGTGAAACCCAGGTTAAAACTGTTACCAGACTTTCTGAGACTAAAAAAATAGTTAATCAAAAAAAAGAACAAAATAACTCCAATTGGTCCCCAGTGGGTAACAGCAGGCTAGTGTTCATTTTTCTCTGCAGTTCTCTCAGGTTGGGCATTATAGGTTTCTATTCTGCCATAAGATGATACAGTATGTGGTGAAACTATTAGTGGAAACAAAGGTAGTGTGTTCTATAGTATCATTATGCACAGGATACTTACTTCTGTGGGTAAGAATAGATGAAACAGCAGACTGCTGTGGCCCTCTTTATTTTTGACCTCATCTGCACATATTTATTATTTATTTATTAATTATAAAAATTGTATGCTGCCCCTTCTGCTAAAAGCATCTCGGGCCGGCTAACAACTTATTAAAACAGATTTAAAAACAACAGTAATACAGTTAAAAATCCCACAATAAAAACAAGTTACACCCCAACCCCGCCCACACACCCCACCTCCCTCGGGAAAAGCATGGCGGAACAGCCAGATCTGACATTGTCTACGGGAAAAGGGAAGGTCGGTGGTCAGGTGGACCTCTGGAGGGAGGGAGTTCCACAGCCGCGGCGTGGCCACAAAGAACATCCTCCACAAGGTCGACACCAGAGAAAACCCGGGGGACCTTGAGGAGGGCGCCCCCAGACGACAGCAGGGGCCGATCCAGGATCCGGAGGGTGAGGCGGGGCCCAGGCCATTTAGGCCTTTAAATGTCAACACCAACACCATGAATTGGGCCTGGAAGACTATCGGCAGCCAGTGCAGAGAGAGAAGCACTGGTGTAATGAGCTTGCGATGTTCCGAGTCGCCACGTTCTGCACCAGCTGCAGTCTCCGAACCAGCACCAAAGGTAGCCCCACGTAGAGTGTGTTACAGTAGTCCAGTCTAATGTAATCTAAGGTATAATAAAAGCATGGACGATCGTGGCCAGATCAGAGTCCGAGACATACGGCCGAAGCTGACGCACCAGATGTAATTGGTGAAATGCCCCCTTCGCCACAGCCACCACCTGTGCATCCAGGCGGAGCTGCAGGTCAGGAGCACCCTCAGACTCTGAACCGGAGATACCAGGGCAGAATGGACCCCATCAATGATGGGGGCCACCACTCCCCCAGCCTTCCCCACAACCATCACCTCCATCTTGTTGGGATTTAACTTCAGGTGGCTCGTCCTCATCCAATCCCCCATAGCCATCAAACACCAGGTAAGCACCGAGACTGCCGGGCCTGAGTTGGATGAAAAGGAGAGATATAGCTGGGTGTCATCAGCATATTGATGACACTGTACGCCAAACTCCCTAACAACCTCCCCCAAAAGGCTGCATATACACATTGAACAAGAGAGGGGACAAGATAGAATCCTGCGGGACTCCACACGTGAGGCCCTGGGGAGAAGATTAAAAATCACCCAGGACCACACATTGGGTCCTCTCAGCCAGGAAAGAGCGGAACCACTCAAGAATGGTCCAGCCAATCCCTGCCCAGTCCCATATATGTGCCCAAATATGTGCAGGTACCACCAGATGTTGACCCAGGATTGCCCCGGGTATAATTGGCTGCCATGGCTGCCTGCCATGGGAGCCGAGCTGAGTGCAGGGCAAGGGTGGGGCTGGCCAACCGCACACTTGGTGTGTTCCCTCCCCTCCTTGGCAGGCATGTGTGTTCAGTGCCCCAGCCCGGTCCAGACCATGTCCGCCGTAGCTTCCTGGGTCGGGTTCCCACCACATTGGCTGCACAGCTATTTTTACCCTATGTTTGTTGTATCACATGTGAACTGTGCAGTTACTTATCTTTCCCACCGTCTTGTCAAGCTGGAACATTGAAAGGAAGGGATAGTGGAAGCAATATAGGTTGACAAGGAGGAAAGTGGGGTTAACAACCTGAGGCACCGGTGGAGTTAGTATCTACAGTTTTGATTCACTACTGAGGTTCATAATTAGGGAACTTTTGGATATTAATTTGCTTCTGAATATCCTGTTAACAGCAATGGCTTAGAGTACTTTTAACGTAATTGTGAACTGCAGAATGTGAATTCCCTCTTTCTAGTTGGTATTCTGTGCTGAGGAATTGTGCTCTGGCAGAGGAAACACTCTGCTCACTCATTGTGTTAGTTTTGATACAGAAAGTCCTTAATCATTTGGATCTTGGTTATCCTGTAACCACTTCTTTGTATCATTCCAGCAGCTTGACATCAATTTAGACACTGCAGAGTCCAGTTTATAATTCCTAGATGTATTTGGATGGAACTTGGACGATGTTGGTGAAGGAATCTGATTCTGAGCCCATAATTTACGTCAGTGCTTCTCACATTCATGTTGTCATTTCAAGTTTATTCATGAACCCCATGTAGGAGCCCTTCAACAAACGAGGGCCTGTGCAGTCATGCATTCTGCACTTGTTCATTCTTCCTGTTGAAAGTAGAGGCCCAAGAAGAGACAGAAGTGAACACCTGGTTACAAGGATGGTGTCAATGCAAGAAGTTTGATTCTTGGAGCATGTCATGAGTTTCCGAGATGAAGGACAGCTGGGAAGAGATGGACTGCACCTCACAAAGACTGGGGGAAATGTTTTGGCTAAATATTCTAACAAATTTGCTAACAGAGAGGCCGAACTGGTTAGGAGGGCTTTAAACTATATCCCTTGAAGATGAAGTCAAAAGCCCATAGGTACTAAGGTGTACCAAGAGGTAAGTACTAAGTAAGTACTTAAGAGGTAAGTACTAAGAGGTAAGTACAATAGGTAAGTACTAAGATGTACCAAGGTGTACCAATAAGAGGGACTGGTGCAACAGGTTGGGAACTGGGAGGGTTGCAAGGAAACCTGGTAACAGCGGCATAAGCTAGGAGGGAATGGGCCCTGGTGCAGAAGAGGGAATGGATCCCCTGCTGAAACCTGGTAACAGGGGCATAAGCTAGGAGGGAATGGGCCCTGGTGCAGAAGAGGGAATGGATCCCCTGCTGGGGCACTCCACTGCAATGTGCATATGGACTGTACAGGAGTGTGGGGGGCCTGGGCATGTGGATCCAAATACAGCTGCACTTGGTGAACCTATTATAGCTACACCTCTGCTCTGGTAAGTAAAGCAAAGAGAGGGCCTCCTTGTAGTGTCTTACCATAATCTTAAATGTCTGTACATCAACGCTCTAAGTATGGGGGATAAACAGGATGAATCTGAATTCATACTGCATGAGTATAACTATGATTTAATAGGCATCACTGACTGCTAAATGTGACTCCTGGTGGGATGACTCTCACAATTGGAATGTAGGAATCAAAAGGCATAGTTTATTCTGAAAGGATAGGCAGGACAGAAGGGGAGGAGTGTTGCATGTCAAGAACGTATGCACCTGTACAGAAGCCTATGAGATTCAGACTGGCAGTTTTGTTGAGAGCATCTGGGTAAAGATCCAAGGGGAAAACAACAGAATGGATATTATGGTGGAGATTTACTATAAAACACCAAGCCAGGCAGAGGAAGTAGACAAAGCTTTCCAAGAGCAGATCACAGAGGTTTCAAGAAAGCATGAATTAGTAGCAATGGGGGACTTTAACTCCCCTGATATTTACTGAAAGACAATGGGTAATTTCAGACGTTACAAAATCGCTGCTCACCACAGTGAATCCCAGTGGATTCCCTGTGTGGCAGTAATCGTGGTAACGTCTGTTTGATCCCCGCCAGATGTTCACCACGGTGAATTTCTGGCGAGGATCAAAGCTAACCACAGTTCTGGACCTCTGGCTGGCCTGAGATCCAGAACCGTGGTTAGACTGGCCATGATCCAGGATGGGCCAAAAGTAATGTCTGTTACCTTGGTCCATCACGGATCGTGGCCCCAACCACGGTACGGGATCGGGTACAGTGGCCATATCAGCTGCTGCACCCGCCCATCTCCCCAAGGGTGGGCGGCCGTGGGAGCGTGGGGAGGCAGGGCTGTGTGGTTGCACGTCACGCTGCGCAGCTTTGCCGAGATTCCCCAGCATGATGGAGCCGGCACGTCTAAAGGACGGCCGGCTTCATCACGGATCAGGATCTGAGAGAGATCCCGGTCCAGGATGGCGGGCCAAACAGCCCGTAACGTCTGAAAATACCCAAACTCTGATATGCAAAGAATGTCCAACAAATTTTTGGTTTGCATTGGTGGCAACTATTTCTTGAAGAAAATTAAAGAAGGAACCAGGGGCCAGCTTAGCAGTAGAGAAGAATTAGTGAATGATTCAGGGTAAGTGATCATGTAATATTAGAATTCATGATCTTAAGGAAAGGCAAGGGGGAAACAGTCTAATGAAGGACTTGGACTACAGAAAAGCTGATTTTAATAAGCTCAGAGAAATTCTGAGTGGGACTTTCTAAAATCGGAGATACTGAAAGCTCAGTCCCAAACAATTCCAATTAAACGAAAAATGGGAGCCATCCAAAGAAACCAGTGTGATTTCACCAGGAGCTTACCAATGAGCTAAGAATCGAAAGAGAAACAAGAAACAGAAGAAACGACAAGTTACCAAAGATGAGTGGCCCAAACTTGTATGGATGATGTCAGCAAAAGAGAATTGGTCACCTACCTCGGTGAATTCTTTTCTCTCCTGCGTTCCAGATACTCCTCCATTCGGGTAGCTCTTCCTCTTGACCTCCAGGAAGCAGCACTCAAACTTTCTTTGGAGCATGCGCACTGAGCTACCCCCTTCTCCTTCAGTCAGTTCCATAGCGGAGGACCGACTATCTTTGATTGGATTCTTTTGAGCATGCACACTGAGCTACCCCCTTCTCCTTCAGTCAGTTCCATAGCGGAGGACCTACTATCTTTGATTGGATAGCAGCATGAAAAAATAAAAGTAACTAAGAAAATAATGAGTGCAACTCGAACACTGAACAATGAGAACAACTTTGAACATTGAACAAGAATATCCAGGGACTCCTCCCCGATAGATTCTAACCTTACCAATTTTTCAAGGCAAAGAAGAAGACATCTAATGTGTCCTAATTGAGCTAGGTTATAAGAACCACTCCACATTCCTTGTGTTGTTTGGTAGGGCGGGTCGGAGGAGTATCCGGAGCACAGGAGAGAAAAGAATTCACCAAGGTAGGTGACCAATTCTCTTTTCTCCTCTTGCCTCCGGATACTCCTCCATTCGGGATATACCCGAGCAATAGATCTCTAAGGGTGGGAACAAACAGTGCTGGGATTATCCAGCACTGCCTGAAGCACCCTCCTACCAAAAACTGCCTCAGCTGATTGATAAACATCTATCTTGTAATGTTTGACGAATGTATGTACGGACGACCAAGTGGCTGCCCTACATATTTCATCATATGAGGCCCGAGCTTTAAAGGCATAAGAGGTGGCAGAGCCTCTTACAGAATGGGCTCAGATTTGTGGAGGAGGGACCTTTCCCTTTGCCATATAAGCTTTGATTATACATTGTTTTACCCATTTTGCAATTAGAGTTTTTGATGCCTTTAAACCCTTGTACCCAGGTCTAATATTAATGAATAAGGCTTTAGATTTCCTGATCCCCTGGGTTCTAGTCAGATACGTTTTCAGTGCTCTGCGCACATCCAAATTATGCCAATTTTTTTCTTTGGGGTGTACCGGCTTAGGGAAGAATGAGGGCAAGACTAGGTTCTGAGATATGTGGAAAAGCGAGTTCACCTTGGGAACGAATGCCGGATCTAGTCTCAAGGTGACTGCTTGTTTCTGAAAGGAACAAAAGTTTTCTTCCATAGATAGAGCTCCGAGCTCTGAAATCCTTCTGGCCGAGGTTATGGCCACCAAGAAGGCAACTTTAATGTAAAGCATATAAAGGGAGATGTGTTTAAGGGGCTCAAAAGGGTCTTTCTTGAGGGCATCTAGCAGTAGATTTAAATTCCACGATGGATATCTATGAACTATTGGGGGGGAAACCACTTTGACTGCTCTTATGAACTGCCTAACATGCCTATAAGCGGAAACTGATCTGTTGGATAGTGCCCTTAAGACGGAGTCAAGAGCCGCTGCCTGTCTAGCCAGAGTGTTTGGTTTTAGACCCTTATCCAACCCAGCCTGGAGAAACTCCATAACCTCGGGAACCCCTGCCCTGCACGGGTCCTGCACTTTTGTCCTTGACCAATTTGTGAATGCTGGCCATGCGGCTCTATAAGCCCTCCTAGTGGCTGGTCTTCTAGACAGTAGGAGGGTAGTGAGGACGGCCTCCGAGTATCCTCTTTTCTTTAGAGCTCAGCGTTCAATTTCCATGCTGTCAGCTTCGAGTTTTGTATATTGTTGTGTACTAATGGACCCTGTCTGAGAAGGGTAGGGTGGGTCGGTAAGATTATGTGAGGTAGTTGCTTAACTCTATCAGGTTCGAGAACCATGGTCTTCTAGGCCACCATGGAGTTATTAATATCACTTGGGCTCTCTCTTTGTGTATCTTTACTATTGTTCTCGTTATTAGGGAAGGGCGGGAAGGTGTAGAGAAGATCTTGTGGCCAAGGCTGGTTCAGCGCATCCATTGCCACTGTGCCCTTGGATGGTGTTTTGGTCATGAACAGTGGGACTTGTGTGTTTTCCTGCGATGCGAACAGATTCATTAAGGGACGGCCAAAATGGTGGGTGATTTTCCTGAAGGCCTCCTTGTCGAGGGACCATTCATGAGGGTCTACCGTGTGTCTGCTGAGCCAGTCCACCTGTGAGTTGTCCAGACCCCTGACATGCAGCGCTTTCAGCGACAACAGGTGTGATTGCGCCCATATAAACAGCTTGACCGCTTCCTGATGTAGGCGGGGAGATCTCAAACCTCCCTGATGGTTTATTTATGTCCTCGCAGTGTGTATACTAGAATGTGACAATTCTGCAGTGACGGTGTCAATTGAATCAGTGCAAGTCAAATTGCCTTCAGCTCCAAGAAATTTATGCTTCTGTCTGAGTCCCTCTTGCTCCAGAGGCCCTGTACTGATACTGGTCCCAAGTGAGCCCCGCATCCTTGTAAGCTGGCATCTGTCATGACTATCATCCTGCTGGGTTCCGACAATGGGGTTCCCCTTTCGAACGTTGCTGGTCTTAACCACCAGAACATTGAGGGTCCGCGATCTGGTGGGATGTTTACCCATAGATTGAGACTGAGAGTCAGTTCTTGCTGCATAGGACGCAGCAGCTGTTGTAAGTTTCTGAGATGGAAACGACCCCATTGCACCTGCTGAGTGCAGGATATGAGTAACCCCAGAAGCTGTGCTAAACTCTTTAGCCTCATGAGTCTTTTTACTTGCAATATCTGGATCAGTCTGCGAATCTTTTGCTGACGGGGCAGGGGAATAAGTGCGATGTCTAAGGTAGTATCTAGAACCACTCCTAGATGTTCTAGCCTGTGAGTGGGTATCAAGAAGCTCTTTCCCCTGTTGATGAGAAAGCCGTGATGGGTTAGATACTGAATTACTCTGTCCCTGTCTGCTAGGGTCTTGGCTTCTGTCTGGGCTCTGACCAGGATGTCGTCTAGATAGGGATATATGTGAATCCCCTCCCTGTGAAGATTGACTATGATGGGGATTAATAGCTTCATAAAGGTCCGTGGAGCTGATGACAGGCCAAAGGGTAGAGCCCAGAATTGCAAGTGAGTCTCTTGGTAACAGAACCTGAGCCATCTCCTGTGGGCCGGTGAAATCGGTACGTGTAGATAAGCCTCTCTCAGATCCAGAGAAACCATCCAATCCCCTTGCCTTAGACTCTGAGATATGGACCTGACTGTCTCTATTTTGAACTTTTGCCTTTTCACTGATTTGTTGAGTGACTTTAAATCTAGTACCGCCCTCCAATCTCCTGATTTTTTTTTTGCAACCAGAAATAAAATTGAGTAAAGGCCAAGGCCGATCTCCTGTTTTGGGACCCTTTCTATGGCTAGGATGGAGTGCAGTCTTCGTATTTCTAAGAGCATTGCCTGATGCTTTACAGGGTTGTTGGAAGAGGGTGAGACCAAGAACCTTCCTCTGGGGCGTCGGGTGAGTTCTATCGAATAGCATTGTCTGACGATGGATAGAGAGAGCCCACTCGTCCGAGATGGAATTTTCCCAGGTTCCTAAGAAATCCATAAGTCTGCCCCCCACCCTTATGTCCTCCAGATAGTCATGTGTCCTGCTTGGACTGACCTGAGGCAGGACCCTTAGGCTTTTGTCTATCAAATCTGTTGTGTCTTTGCGACCTGAGGGAGAAAACTCTGGGTGGGATCTCTGCTACGGTAGGGTTGAAATTTTCTAAGTGCACCTGAGTTACCCCCAAATTTGAAGGTCGGCCCGTGAAAGAACTTCCTCTTAGTGCCCAATTGTTGGAGGGTTTTAGTTTTGGCCTTGTCGGTAGTGTCAGCAAGAACTTTATTCAAAGATGTACTGAACAATTTAAAGTCCTTATAAGGGCCTGATACCAACAGATTTTTTGCTATGGTATCGCCATGATCTCACCCAAATCCTTCTTCTGGCCGATACACAACTTGCCACTGAGCATGCCGACCATGCCATAGCATCCATGGTGGAGTGCACCAGTAGGGAAGTAGCCAAGAGATTGTGAAAAGTAAGCACCTGATAACTCTGGGTCCTGGACCTCCTGGAACCAGGATAGTAGAGCCTGGGCTACATAGGATGAGAGAATGTTAATTCTTAGCGTAGAATCTGAGGAGTCTAGGACCCTCCTGAGGGTTGCATCCACAGCTCTATCAGTTGGATCACTGGGGAAACAATCCCCTTCTGTGGGAAACACCATTTGTCTGGCTAGCGAGGCTGCGGCAGCATCCACTTTTGGATTTTAAAAAAGTGACTCCTTTTTCCTAGAAAAGGAGTATAAGGCAAAGGCTTTATCTAGAGGGACTCCATGGTCCTTGCCGTGTATACTGGGAATGTATTCCTTCATCCTCTTTCTGAGAATCA
>QEPC01010294.1:2598776-2621705 GCA_003113815.1 Sphenodon punctatus | reverse complement strand
AATGATGTCCCAGCATTTTGTCCAGACTGCATAGAATGCTTCGAGTTTCTCTTGTAGGTCTGCTGTAATGCGCTCCATCGTGATCATATACCACAATCTAGGTCTTATATTTGTAATAGTTGGAGGGGCGGTGCCTTTGCTGGCTATTGTATGGAGTGTCGCCAGTCTTATTTGTTGGCACGCCTGAATTCTTTCTTTTATATATGGATTTTTGGGACATATGCCAAATAAAACAAATTTGGGTCCAAATGGTATTACTCCTCCAACAATCTGTTGCATGTACTTCTTCTTTTCTTATATTGTTTCAGTTATTTAAATTTCCAAATATTACATTAGTATTGAAATAACCATCTTATTCGGTAGACTAGCATGGCTATGTATTCTTTTAAAAAAAGAATGCCCCCCCCCCCACTCTCAGCGCGGGGGATGGATTTGTGTCTGCCTACACCCCGAATGGGCTTGAATGGCAGGGAGGGGTGGGGGCTTTCCCACGACCCTCCCCTGATGTAGGAGAGGGGACCCTGTGGGCCAATGGGGTGAGGGGAGAAAGCACCTGGTGGGCGGAGAACTGTGCAGGTAAATATCTGTTGGCTGCCTCCTCCTTCTCCTCTTTCCCTCATTGATCTGCACATCCAGGAGTTTCTGCATCCAGGATCAGAGGCTTCTTAGGAGTCCCTCATCTTTGGTCGAAGGTATGGAGGGGGCAAGAACAAGCCTGAGCTGGGGGGTCATGCCGACTTCCTTTTGGGAGTACTGCTCCCCTGTGCTGCTGCTTGTCTCACTGAAGATGCTGGTTATGGCCACATGGGTGGCCAGGATTTCTCGGCCACGCACCTTGTTGTTGGGGGTGGGCACTGAGACAGGTTTCCTTTCCTGGCTACTATTTTCCGGGGTAGCCCAGTCCCCCGTGCTGGCTCTTGAGCTCTGGGCTCACCTTTTCAGGATGGGCTGCTCCCCGTGTTGCCACTTGAGAGTAGCTCCCTGCTCGGCTACTGTGCTATGGCTACGTGAGTGGCTGAGATTCTTGGCCCATGTGTTTGCTGGGGGGCAGGGCTGCTGAGACAGGGCAGTCTTGGGGCCATGGGCTCAGTTGCAAGGGGTGCTGCTTCCCAGAGAAGGGGCATGCCACTCCCCTGTGCCACAAGTTGTTCCCCTGGCGCAGCTGAGGCTTGAGCAGGGCAGGCAGGGCAGTTCCTGCGATGCACTGCAGCCATGTGGGTGAAGGGATGCCTGACCCATGTGGCTGGTTGCCAGGGAGGCCATGGGTGTTGTTGTTGCAGGGGAGGGGAGGGGGGCAGCCCGGTTCTGGCACTGGCTCCTTTTTTGGTTACAAAGCTAGATGTGGGTGGCCTTGTTTCCTGGCCAGCTTGGTTCCTGGCCAGCGGCATCTTGCCACATGGCTGGCCTTGGTTCCTGGCCAGCTTCTCCCTTGTGCTATCTTAGCAAGGTACAGGCACAAGGCGGTGTCCCAGTTCATTAATAGGGCATAATATATGTTACATGGTCCTCAAAAAAAACCAACACCTTATTGTTTATGTGGCCACAGTTATGGCAGCATCCTGGGGCTGTGCATCACTTACAGCCCTAGGTACGGAGCTATGGTTTTGCCATGAGTCCGCATGTGGTTCACAAATTGTAGGGTAATATAATTGAGTCCACATGTGGTTCACAAATTGTAGGGTAATATAATTGAGCCCGCATGTGGTTCACAAATTGTAGGATGAGCCTGCATGTGGTTCACAAATTGTAGGATAATATAATTGTGGATTAATTATGATTATGTTTGATTGATAATGGTAATTGCATCGTTAGTGAATTATTATTATTATGAGTGTGTTTACTTAGGGGTAATTATATCATTTTAACTGTGATTAATTACAAGATTGATCAAGGGGTATTTATGGTGTTAAATTGGAGGAAGTTTGCATATCCAAATTAGTAGTTAAGATGCATGATTCATTTAGTTATTCATTGGGGTTGACTTATTTGTTTTATTATTTATTCTGTGGAACTGATCCTATGTCTCCTATTTTTTCATGTACTGTGCAGGTTAAACGGCTGGCAGGATATCCAATCGCTGGGGCACTCAGGCTGTGCAGGCCACATGGGCTCCGACTGCACCAGCCAGTAGGGTCTGAACCAGGGAAGCAACTGCAGCCCCCAAAAGCTAGCAGAGGGTTGGGAGTGCTCCCAGGTTGACTGAGCCAAGTGACTTCCCAGTAAGGAAAAGGAGATGGCATAGCTGAACATACTGGGTCAAAACAAGATGCTGGTGGAGAGGCTGCGGGACCAGGCTGGGATGAGCGGAACTGTTCTTGAATGGTTCCGCTCATTCCTGGTAGGGAGAACTCAGCGAGTGGTTCTTGGGGAATATACATCGTCTCCCCAGAATCTCATGTGTGGAGTCTCGCAGGGTTCTATTTTGTCCCCTCTCCTGTTCAACGTGTATATACAACCATTGGGTGAGGTCATGAGAGGGTTCGGCGTACAATGTCATCAGTACGCTGATGATACACAACTCTCTCATTTTCTGGAGACCCAGGCCCGGCAGTCTTGGTGCTTACCTGATGCTTGGCAGCTGTGGGGGACTGGATGAGGGCGATCCGTGTGAGGCTGAATCCTGACAAGACAGAGGTGATGTTGGTGGGTAGGGCTGAGGGGGTGGTGACTCCCATCATTGGCGGGGTCTGCCCCCCTCTGGCCGCTCAGGTCTGTAGTCTGGGGGTGTTCCTTGACCCACAGTTCTGCCTGGACTGTCAGGTGGAGGCTGTGGCAAGAGGAGCATTCCGCCAACTACATCTGGTGTGACGGCTGTGGCCGTATGTCTCGGACTCGGATCTGGCCACCGTCATCCATGCTTTCATTACCTCTCGACTGGACTACTGCAATGCGCTCTACGTGGGGTTACCCTTGGCGACGGTCTGGAGGCTGCAGCTGGTGCAGAATGCAGCGGCCCACCTCCTAACGGAGACGGGCTGCCGTGAGCACATTACACCGGTGCTCCAGACTCCGCACTGGCTGCCTATTGTCTTCCAGGCCCAATTCAAGGTGTTGGTTATGACTTATAAAGCCCTAAACGGGTTGGGTCCTGGTTACCTGAGACCGCCTCAAGCCTTGGGTCATTTTGCGGCCCTTGTGATCGGCCAGGGGCGCCCAACTTGAAGTCTCCCGGGTATGCCAAGTGGCGACAGTGGGGAGGGTGTTCTTGGTGGCTGCACCTCGTCTATGGAACACTCTCCCATTGGAGGCTCGTCTGTCCCAACCTCACCTCTTTCCACAGATGTTGCACGACCTGGTTGTTTCACCGGGCCTTCGGGGAGAGGGTGGGGAGGGGATTTTATTTTATCTGTCAGCTGCTATTTTATGTGTCAATTTTATATTGTAATTAGATGATTTTATTGTGATGTTTTTATGTTGTTTGCCACCCCAAGCTGCCGAGTTGCAGGAGGGTGCGGGATATAAATGTTTTGTAAATAAATAAAATAAATTTAAAAAACTAGATTGCCCATAGATTTTGCATGCAGGATGTTTCTGAACTCCTGGCCACCACCTTGGAGACTATGTAGGCTCCCTAGCAGTCTGGCGGGGCTTCCGGGGCTCCTTGGCCTCTACTCAAGCGTCCCCTGGTGCAGGGCGGGGAGGTGCATTCGAGGTTCCAGGAGGGTATCTAGGAATACTGATGCCAGGGTTTGAGTGGCTGATGGGGACGGCGAAGATCCCAGGGAGAGCTCTGCAGCACTTTCCACAGACGAGGCGACAGCACAGAGCACGCTTGGAGTGAGAGGACAGCAGCTGGCACCGGCAGAGCAAGGTGAGAGGTACTGTCACGGATACCGCAGGCACTGTAGACCTGGGGGCGGGGGGGGGCATGCTTCTGGTTCCTCTACCATCATGGATAGCAGTCATGGGTCTGGAGGTTCGGTCATCCATTGGTACTGGTAGTGTTCGGCAGCCCTAGATGTCAATGCTGCTATGCTGGTTTGGGACCCATCAGTGGCATGTAGGGAGATGCAGGCCAGTTATGGGTGACCTAGTTTTGACCCCGGTATATTCGGCTATGCTATCCCCATTTCCTTACCGGGAGATCGCTTGGCGCAGTCAACCAGGGAGCGGACATGGAATGGCAAGTTTATTGATATCTTCATGCTGCTGCATGGGGAGGAACAAAAGGATGAGGACACTGAGGGGGACAAGAGCGGCAAGAGTAAGCACAAAAGACTGCAAGTCCAAAAAACCTGGGACAATTGGTCTGCTTGTTTTTATATTTACATGGGGGTGGTGGCCTACAGATTCCCAGCCAAGGCATAACAACTTATTAAATATGCCAAAATGATTCAAAAAGTGTATATAGATTTTAGGGGCATGGCCTGGCTGGAATATTTATTTTGACATTGATTGCCCCGCCTTTCATGCCAAAGGCAGCCCAAGGTGCCTTACAAAAATAAAAAAGCATATTTAAAACTAAGACAGGTCCCTGCAAAAAAACGCAAAACAGGAATAAAAGGGGGCATAGCCTCCCCATAATTAAAATTCCAACCCATAAAATATACAACAGAAAACCCCAACCCAAACCCCCTATACAAAAATAAAAACCACCCTCAACCACCCCTCGCTGAAAGCCTGGCGGAACAGCCAAGTCTTACATTGATGCCGAAAGGAAGGAAGATCCGGGGCCACCAGGAGGGAATTCCACAGCCATGGGGCGGCCACCAAGAATACGGAGTGAGACGGTCCCACAGATAGGTGAGTCCTAAGCTGTGTAGGGCTTTATAGGTAAGAACCATCACCCTGAATCGGGCCCGGAAGACTATAGGCAGCTAGTGCAGAGAACAGAGCACCAATGTAATGTGCTCCCAGCAGCACATCCCTGTAAGGAGGTGGGCTGCCGCATTCTGCACCAGCTGCAGTCTCCGAACCGTCACCGTGGGCAGCCCCACGTAGAGCGTGTTACAATTGTCTAATCTTGAGGTGATGAAAGCATGAATGATAGTGTCCAAGATCAGTCTGAGACATATGGCGAAAAGAGCTCCTTGCCACAGCCCCAACCTGGGCATCTAGGTGGAGCTGTGAGTCAAGGAGCACTTCCAGACTCTTAACCTGAGGAACTAATGGAGGGTGAACCCCATCAATGAAGTGGGATGCCACACCCACCGCCTTCCCCACTAGCATCCCCTCCGTCTTGTCCGGAGTCAGCCTCAGCTGACTCGCCCTCATCTAGTCTCCCACAGCTGCCAGACATCGTGCAAGCACGACTGTAGGGCCTCAGAATATGATTAAATGTTCTGGTGTAGAGCAGTGTTCAATTCCCATGCATGCTGGGATATCATTGATTATAATTTGCATTCATAAATAATGGCGCCACATCGCCCGGTGGGTGGTACCTTGATAAGGAATGTGGTGGTGCTGCATGGGGCTCTGAAACAGGCCCAGGGAACCCCACTCTGCTGGGCGTTTAATAAGAAAGGGTGTTTTTGCCCCCGATGCAAGTATTCACATGCCTGTTTGACCTGTGAGAGTTCCCACCCGGCCTCTAGCTGCTTCAAGGGGTGGTACAATGCCAGCAAGCAAAAATCTGCCAATGGAGGCCCGACAGGCCTGGGATTGGTGAGGGTCAGCCGGCTGCTGACTCCTCCTCTCTCCCTCATTGATCTCCGCATCCAGGAGCTTCTCCAACCCAGCCCTCCCTCAAATGCATGTTATTGAGGTATTTAACATTCCTTCTGTCATTCTACCAGTTCAACTGCTCTGGGCTTTTCACTGGTCGCTGTTTTCAGGACTGAGCAGGAATTTTCCCGTCGGCTTAATTGGCCTTAGGAGCTGATGGGGTTTTCACCTTCTTTGCAAGAGTTATGGTTTGTGCCTACTATATGTTTAAATGTGTTATGCTTCTCTTTGTTTCAACTTCTGGCGGTTAGTAGTTTAGGAACCATGCTGTGTGGAGACTCCCTAAGAGCTAGGGGGCGCGGCTGCACCACTCAGGGAGTGAGGGGACTTAAGGGTGGGTGCCCCGGTTCTAAGCTCGGGACAACTGAAGGATCAAGGCACCTGGGTAGGTTGGCTGGCAGCTCGGTTCTCTGTCGCTATGCACACAGGGTATGCTCATTGATGCTGGTCTGTTATGCAATAAAATTGTGGTCAATGCTTTTTTATAACCCTTGTGTCTTGCCTGTTCTGTGGGTGGTGCGGGCACAAATACCTTTCAGCTAAACCCAAAATAACCCACCCACCCCACAAAAAACCCTCTTAAACTATACACCAGTTCTACTGAAGGTATTTAAGCTACTATGAATAATAATTTACCCGTAATATTTTGAAATGCTTCTAACATCATTACAACTTAAGAACACTATAGTTTTTCATTCTGTAGTTAAAAGAAATACCCAACCTTTCTCTCTATTAATTTCACAGCAAGCTTTGAAAACTCTACAAGCCCCATCAATGTCACACCCCACCTGCTGTAAGTTCAAATATGGTTCATATAAATGAGCTGCTGTATATACCACCTGTGAATCTGCAGGGGGTTTAGGCTGCTATATACTAGCGTGTAACTAATCTTTCATTTGCACATGAAAATATTTACACACAATTCTTCATTTATTTCCAGGGTCTGCTATTTTAATAGAGCAAATTCTATGAAGAAAGGTTTTAAATAAAAATGCAGGTATGCTAACTCTCTTTTCATAGGGCTAGCAAAAGTGCAGAGGAGGGAGAGCAGCATACAAGGATCCCCCATTGCATTGTGCCATACTGAGACTTGTCAAAGTGCAGTCTCACAATCAGGAGAGCACAAGAAGTGTTCCTGAAGTGAACCTTTGGGGTTGGGTTGCACATTGGCACACGGGCTCTGTTCCTTCTCTACACCACCCAATTCAGTAGGCTAAGTTCATAGGGAAATATACTGCTCTCCCTGGAAGGTAACAGTAGGTACATACCTAGGAATCTGAGGCAGAATTGATCATGGTGCTCTCTCTACAGCAGTGTAGTTCTGCTGCAATATCCCTAGTGCAGGAACATAACTTGCGAGTGAATGTTAAAAAATTATGACATGGCTCTGAAAACATGCTGTAAAAACTTAACATACGTATTTGTTTGGACGCTGACTCAAAGGTGAGTGGCATCAGCAATCATGATACTAACCACACCAACATACTAACTCTGTAACGTTTTCAAGCCTGACTTTGAGTTATGCCAACATAGTGACCATAGTTTGGTCGATGGCCCTCGCTGTGAATTGGATCAGGGTCATTTGACCCTGTTGATCCTGTTAGATCTCATCTGCTTTTGATACTGTTGATCATGAGAGGTTGGTGACTAGGCTGTGGGACCTAGCTGGGGTGGGCGGGACTGTTCTCAAATTGCTCTGTTCTTTCCTGGCCAGAAGAACACAACATGTGGTGCTGGGTGATAGTTCATCGTCTCCCTAGGACCTCACATGTGCAGCCTTTGGGGGAGGTTGTTAAAGAGTTTGGTGTGCGGTGTTATCAGTATGCTAATGACACCCAACTTTACCTTTCCTTTTCAACCGACCCACACCTGACAGTCTCGGTGCTTACCCAGTGTTTGGTGGCTGTGGGGGACTGGATGAGGGTGAACTGTCTGAAACTGAATCCCGACAAGATGGAGGTGATACTGGTGGGTGACGCTGCAGGAGTGATAGCACCCGTCACTGACAGGGTCTTTATTTAATTTATTTCTTTAATGATTTATACCCCTCCCCATCCAGCCTCACAGCAGCTTGGAGCAGCTTACAGAAATTAAAACAAATAAAAATATATAAAGGTTGTTTTTTTTTTTTAACAAAAACATTAAATACAATAAAAGAGGTAAGACCCACTGGCTAAAAAATCCCACCCCCTATCCCTTTACCCCCCTCTCCCAAAGGCCTGGATGAACAGTCAGGTCTTACAGACCCAGCGGAAGGCCAACAAGCTGGGGGCCAGGCGAGCCTCCCCTGGGAGGGAGTTCCATAGCCGTGGTGCGATCACCGAGAACGCTCGCTCCATTCTGGCCCGCGATTTACCCGGAGGATCACCAAGAAGGCGTCCCTGGCAGATCGCAGAGATCGCTCCAGGGTTCGGGGAGTGAGGTGGTCTCTCAGGTAGGGGACGCCCAGGTCATGTAGAGCCTTAAAGGTCAACACTAGCACCTTGAATCGAACGCTATAGGCAGTCAGTGCAGAGCCCGTAGCACTGGTGTAATGTGCTCCCTACAGCGTCCCTGTCAGGAGGTGGGCGCAGCATTCTGCACCAGCTGCAGCTTCCGAACCGTCACCAAGGGCAGCCCTACGTAGAGTGTGTTGCAGTAATCCAACCTAGAGGTGATGAACACATGGATGAGGGTGGCCAGGTCGGAGTTTGAGACATATGGCTGGATCCTGCGCACAAGATGTAATTGGCAAAAGGCTCCCTTTGCCACCGCCTCCACCTGACAATCCAGGCGAAGGCCAGAATCCATCAGGACCCCCAAACTCCACACCTTCGGGGGCAGCGGGAGGCGGATCCTCTCCACAAGTGGGGCCATCATCTCAGCTGCCCTACCCACCAACATCACCTCCGTCTTATCAGGGTTCAGCCTCAGTCTGCTCAGCCTCATCCAGTTGCTCACTGCTGTCAGGCACTGGGAAAGCACCGAGACTGCAGGACCTGGGTCTGCTGAAAAAGAGAGGTATAGCTGGGTGTCATCAGCATACTGGTGACAACTCACACCAAACCATCTCACAACCTCACCCAGGGGTTGCATGTAGATATTAAACAACAATGGAGACAGAATGGAACCTTGCGATACGCCACAAGTGAGATCTCGGGGGCTAGATGTTTCTTCCCTCAGCACCACCTGCTGGCTTCTCCCCGAGAGGAATGAGCGGGACCATCCTAGGACAGTTCCGCTGCCCCCCCCCCAGGGCCTGCAACCGCCTCAACAGCAACCCATGGTCAACTGTATCAAATGCTGCTGAGAGATCCAACAGGACGAGTAATGTCGAACGTCTCAAATTCATCTCTCGGCAGAGGTTGTCCACCAGGGCCACCAACGCAGTCTCGGTGCCATATCCTGGTTGAAATCTTGATTGAAAAGGATCCAGGAAACCGATGCCATCCAGATGGCACTGGAGTTGCTGGGCCAACACCTGTTCAATAACCTTCCCTAAAAAGGGGAGGTTAGAGACAGGCCAATAGGTAGCGAGTGCGTCAACATCCAAAGATGGTTTCTTAAGCAGGGGCCGCACCACCGCCTCCTTGAGGCAGCCCGGCACCCTGCCCTCCCGAAGGGAGGCATTGATCACACCCGCCAGCACCGGCCCCATCTCCTCCCTGGCGACTTTCACCAACCAGAACGGGCAAGGATCTAATTCACAAAAGGTGGCCCTAACAGACCCCAGTGCCCCCTTGGCATCGGCCGGCATCACTTCCTGAAACTAATCCCACAAAGATGGACCAGACGGGCATCCAGACAGGCATAAAAAAACCACAAACTACCATCCATTACCCCCAGTTCTCCCTCTACTGTGTCAGTCCCGACCCCGAAATCGTGCTGCATCCGAGCGATCTTGTCTGCGAAGTAGTTCACAAATGCCTCACAGCGGGCTTGGGAAACCTCCCCCTCCAAGCGGAGGGAGGCCAGACTGAACAGCCCCTTCACCACCCGAAGAGCTCCACTGGACGTGACTTTGCAGCAGCTATGAGGGTGGCAAAGAATTCCTTCTTTGCCATCTTCATGGCCACAGCATAGGACTGCAAATGGGCCTGATGCCGTAGTCGATTGGATTCAGCATGAGAGCATCACCAGCATCGCTCTAGATGCTGCCCCTCCCACTTCATACACCGTAGCTCCTCAGTAAACCAAGGGGTCCTATGGTGGCGAAGTGGTGGTAGCAGACGCCTGGCCGATTGATGGTCTCCTCCTTCCAAGCTAGGACGAGATCATCAGTCGAGCGGCCATCAAGGTCTAAGGACACTTCACCCAGGGCTTCTTGGAACCGCTGTGGTTCCATCAGTCTCCAGGGGCGGACCAACCTAATGGGTCCCCCCCTTTCTGGGGGCTGTCGTGCGCTAGGAGTCTGGCCTGCAGGAGGTAATGATCCATCCATGACAAGGGCATAGAACTCACTTCCCCCACCACTGGATCACCCGCCTCAAGGATGGAGCAAAACACCAAATCGAGCATATGCCCCCCCCCCTCGTACATAGGGCCCCTAACCATCTGAGACAGGCCCATGGTTGCCATGGTGGCCATGAACTCACGCTCTGCACCTACAAGGCCAGCGTCAGCGTGAATGTTGAGATCCCCCAGGACCAAGGCCCTTGAGGAGCACACCACCACCCCCGACACTAGCTCCACTAGAGCAGAGACGGATGCTGCTGGGCAAGGAGTGGCACTCCAATTCTGTCTCTGGCCAACATCCCTCCATTAGTTCCCCAGGTCTGGAGTCTGGGGGTGCTCCTTGACTCACGGCTCTGCTTAGATGTCCAGGTGGCGGCCGTGGTGAAGGGGGCATTTCACCAATTACATCTGGTGTGTTGGCTTTGGCTGTACATCTCAGACATGGATCCGGGCACCATCATCCATGCTTTCATTACTTCAAGATTGGACTATTGCAACGCGTTCTACACGGGGCTACCTTTGGTGACAGTCCAGAAACTGCAGCTGGTGCAGAACACGGGAGCCCGTTTCCTTTCAGGGGCGGGTCATCGTGAGTACATTACACCAGTGCTTTGTTCTTTGCACTGGCTGTCTATAATTTTTTGAACCCAATTCAAGGTGTTGGTTGTGACTTATAAAGCCTTAAACAGCCTGGCCCCCACTTATCTGCAGGATCGCCTCGCCTCCCCCAGGCCATGGATTGCCCCTGCTGTCTGCTGGGGACACCTCCCTTGCAGTCCCCCAGGTATCTTGGGTACTGACGATGAGGGGGCATTCTCGGTGGCCACACCACAGCTGTGGAACTCCCTCCAGATGGAGGTCTGCCTGGCCCCAGATCTCCCCTCTTTTCGAAGGCAGTGTAAGACCTGGCTGTTCCGTCAGGCTTTCGGCGAGGGAGATGGATGGGTGAGGGAGAGGCGTTGGGGTTTGCTCTGCTTAGGGTTATTGATTAATTCTTAATTGTTGATTTTATAGTGTTTTATTGTTATTGTGAATTTGTATTTTTATATTATTTTAAGCATGTTGTGAGCCACCCTGAGCTGCTGCAGCAAGATGGGGTGGCCAAGAAAACTAAAGATAAAATTAAAAAATGAAAATAGGTGACTTAAGTTCACTATAAAATAGCTGACATCGGCCCTTTTTACACGGGCAGTGGGGGGAGGGGGGTTGCTGCCGCGGTGGGTGGAAGTGGGGATGTGTCTGTTTCCAGGCTGGAAACGGGGGCACACCCATCTCCACCCATGGAGCCTCCTCTGGTTTGCCAGATGGCTCTGTGGGAGGGTGATGGGTGGAGATGAGTGTGCATCGAGAGCACACACACCCACCTACCGCATGGACAAACCCCTCCCACCGCAGCATTTACATGGATGCCCCCCAAATCCATCAAACACCCTCCCGCACACCCGGGCATCGGTGTAAAAACAGCCAATGTCAAGTGATGTAAAGGAGACGTAGTATAAATGAGATTAATGTTTTATTTATTTTATTTTATAATAGCATTTGTATGCCGACCCCTCCTAATACAAGCATCTCGGGGCAGCTAACAACATCTTAAAACATACAATAAAATTCATTAAAATCAACATTTCAGGATTAAACAACCCCCACACAAAAAAACCCCAGTAAAACCCCACCCTAACCCAACCCATCTCCCTTGGAAAAGGCCCGGTGGAACAGCCAGGTCTTACACTTTTTACGGAAAGAGGGGAGGTCAACGGTCAGACGGACCTCCAATGGGAGGGAGTTCCACAGCCGCGGTGCAGCCACTGAGAATGCCCTCTTCCTGGTCAACATCCGGGAAACCGGGGGACCTCAAGAAAGGTGCCCCTGGCTGACCGCAGAGTTCAATCCAGAATCTGGAGGGTAAGGTGGTCCTGCATATTGATGACACCTTACGCCAAACTCTCTAACAACCTCTCTCAAAGGCTGCATATACACACTGAACAAGAGAGGGGACAAGATGGAACCTTGCGGGACTCCACACGTGAGGCCCTAGGGAGAAGATGAATAATCACCCAGCACCACACGCTGGGTTCTCCTGGCCAGGAAAAAGCAGAACCATTCAAGAACAGCCCCGCTCATCCCTGCCTGGCCCTGCAGCCGAATCACCAACAACTCGTGATCAATTTATCGAATGCAGTTGAGAGATCTAACAAAATCAACACGGTCGAATGGCCCTGGTCCAACTCTCTTGAGAGGCCATCGACCAAGGCCACAAGTGCAGTCTCCATGTCATTATCCGGACAGAAGCCAGACTGCAAAGGATCAAGGAAGTTGACTCGGTCCAAATGCTCTTGAAGCTGTTGAACTAGCACCCATTCAATAACCTTCCCTAAAAAGGGAAGTTTAGAAACCAGCTGATAGCTGGCCAGGGCACCAATGTCCAATGATGGCCTCCTTGAGGCGATCCAGCACCCTGCCCTCCCTAAGGGAGGCATTGACTCTCCCGGCCAGCAACAGCCCTAATGTCTCCCGGCTGGCCTTAACCAGCCAGGATGGGCATGGTTCTAATTTACAATAGGTGGCTCGAAGAGTCCCAAGAGCATCACCCATATCTGAGGGTGACACGTCTTCAAATTCATCCCATAAAACAGGACAAGATGGGGCCTCGACTGCCTCTGGCTCACCCACTGTTAAAAGTGCTGCGTCAAAGCCATGGTGGATTTGAGCGATTTTATCTGCAAAGAAGTCCACAAACAAGTCACAGCGAGCATTCGATAAACTCTGAATCCAGGTGGAGGGAGGTTGGACTGACCACCCTCACCACCCGGAAGAGCTCAGCCGGATGGGACTTAGCGGACGCAATGAGGGCAGAAAATAAAACCTTCTTTGCACTGCCACAGCATAGGTACATAACCAGACTCTATTTCACAATTGGTCAACTTCAGTACGAGAGTGACGCCACCGTTGCTCTAACCATCGCCCTTCTTGCTTCATCCGCCGTAGCTCCTCTGTATACCACAGGGACCTGCGTTGTTGGGGATTGGGGAGCGCACACCTGGGAGCCACAAGGTCAATAGCTTCTGTCAGCATAGAATTCCACAAGACCATGAGGTCATCGAGTGAATGGCCATCGAAGTCAGAGGAAATATCCCCTAGGGCAATCCGGAACCTTTCTGGTTCCATAAGCCTTTGGGGGCGAACTAACCTAACTGGTTCCACACCCTCCCGGGGACTGACATGCACCAGGATATTGGGCTGGAGGAGATAATGATCTGTCCCTGACAAGGACACTGGTTGCCACTTTTAATTCAGCATCATATGTATTAAATAAAATAAGTAAGACCTCACTTATTTAAAGTATTTAAACAGGCGGTGGGACCTGGTTTGGGTGCGCTCGGTGGCATGCACACAGACTTCCAGTGGGTGGGTGGGTGGTTTAGATGGTGGCAAATGGGTGTGCATCCATCCACCCACCGGCCACCCATGCCGCTGCATGGTGCAACCCAGGACTTTCCAAGCTGTTCCATATGGAGAGATGGTTGGAGGTAGGTGGGGGTGCGTGGGTTGCAGAAACGCACACCCACCCCACCCCCACTTTTGCACAGGCGCTACCACACAGGTTCAACTTGGTGGACTTGCGTGGTAGCGTCTTGTGTAAAAATGCCTATTCTCTTTAAATACAGACATGCCTGTTTCCACTAGAAATAACTAGAAGCAGCATCATGCCCCAAACCACTTTTTCTTATATTTTCTGTTCCTCTGTCCTTTCTTTAGCTCCACCTACTTCCAAACCAGATACTGGGAAATGGGTTTTACAGATAAATATTTTTAATTACATGCAGAAGCAAACAGGACAGGAATGCAATAAAGTGTTCAACACTATTAATACAATCATGAAATCAAGCTGTCATATGCTCTAGTTTAAACTTCTGGGTGGGCCTCTTAAGGTAGTAAAGAGAGATGGATTTGGCCTATCAAAGCTCACATTTATAATTAATTAGGTTTTAATTATTTATTTATTTAATTTATTTTTACAGATTCCTATTCCACCCCTCCTGCCAAGGCAGCTTCGGGCGGCTAACAAATATAAAAAGATAAAAATACAATACAAATATAATAAATACAAAATATATAAAAACATAAAACAATACAGTCCGCAATGGGGGATGCCCCCCCACTCCTCACCTTACACATCTCCTTCACCAACAGCCTGGTGGAAAAACCAGGTCTTGCATTGTTGTTGAAAGGAAGGGAAGTCCAGGGCCACCGGGGCTCCACCAGAAGGGAGTTCCTCAGCCTAGGTGCGGCCACCAAGAACACCCTCTCCATAGTCGCCCCCTGAGCCACTCAGGGGACTTCGAGAAAGGCACTCCTGGCAGACCACAGGGCCAATCCAGAACTCGGGGGATGAGGTGGTCCCGCAAAAAGGTGGGGCCCAGGCAGTATAGGGCTTTATAGGTAAGCACCAACACCTTGAATCAGGCCCGTAAGACTATCAGCAGCCAGTGCAGAGCTTAAAACACTGGTGTAATGTCTCACGGTGACCGCCATCACATCCTTCACCAGCTGCAGTCTTCAAAACGTCACCATGGGTAGCCCCACGTAAAGTGTTACAATACTCTAGTCTTGAGGTGATGAAAGCATGAATGACAGTGGCTAGGTTGGAGTCAAAGACATATGGCCAAAGCTGTCACACCACATGTAATTGGCGAAATGTGTTCCTCACCACAGTCCCCACCTGGCTATCCAGATGGAGCTGGGAATCGAGGAGGACTCCCTGAGTATGAACCTTGGGGACCAGGGAGGGGCAAACCCCATCAATGACAGAGTCATCAGCATATTGAGGACACCAAACCCCAAACTGTCTCACGACCTCGCCCAGCGGATGCATATACATGTTTCAAAACATGCACCACTTAGGCCCTTTTTACACGGATACACCCCCCACGTCTGTGACTGCGTGGGCAGGGAATTAGGGGTCTGTTTGACTGCTGTGGCTGGTGGGTAGGGGTACATGTGTGCTCCCATGCTCCACCCACGTCCACCAATCCCCCACGCACAGAGGCATTGGAGAAAACAGATGTGCCTCCGTGCATGGAGATGGGTGGAGGTAGGTGGGTGTCCATGTGATGGGCTGCCCATTCGCCACCCACCCACCACGGTACCCACTCATTTCCCTTTGCACCGTGGTTTCTTCCTGGTCCATTTAAAAAGGGCCATAGTCTGCATCGGCCAATGAGCATAACAATGGACAGAGGGATGTGCAGCTAGTTGAGCAAATGGCTGTGCCTGGAACTTTCCAGAGCCACACGGCAGGAACTAGAGTGGCTTGGCAACATCCTTTTGCAAAAATCCATGTTTCTATGGTTCCCTGGATTACCACAAACCAGAAGTAAGATGGTGCACTTATCTAGACATAACAATGGCTACATGCTAGTAGGAAATTCATGACTGCATGCAGCAATTGTGTGTTTAATGCATAGCTGGACACATATTTGCATATACAATCATAACAGGGGAACACAAAATTGAGTAGCTACTGTTACATCAGGTATCACACAGTCACTGATACTAACACCAGTGCAATGAACCAGTGGTAGAACCAAGTGGAATGTTCTGCTACAGTTCTTCAGAGTATACATTGTATATTCAATAGATTTACTTACGGAGCCATCTATCAGTAAGTTATATTCCTTAAATTCCACCACAGATTCATAAAGAAATGTCCATGAAGTAAAGTACACTTTGTTTATAAGTTGACTTGAACAGCGCTATTTTTATTATGTAATTCATAAAAAACATTGCAATTGGGCCAGTGTATCATTTTAACATTGGCCAATATCAAATGTTTAGTTTGTTTGTCATACTTTTTCATATTGGCTAAGAAGATCTGACATACAGCAAAGCAGTTTTAGACTTATGTTAGTTATACTTTAATCACACCTGATGAAAGACTTTAGGCAAAATATTCAGTTTTTACTAAATGTTCTTGAAATAGTTATCC
Source organism: Sphenodon punctatus (assembly GCA_003113815.1). NCBI lineage: Eukaryota > Metazoa > Chordata > Lepidosauria > Sphenodontia > Sphenodontidae > Sphenodon > Sphenodon punctatus. Next base: position 2,605,621 of record QEPC01010294.1, on the reverse strand, counting down.
AGCTAGAGAGAGATGCTAGCATACTATATCCCCCAAATCAAAACAAACTCTAAGAGTTCACAAATAATAATTTAAAATGATCAGTAACACTAATCTAATGGATTTGTTAATTTAGAGGAAATAAAGAACAGATTTAAAAAACTGAGAAAGAGAAGGGGCATGGGAATAACCAGGATTTTTAAAACTTAAACAAGAGGAAATTCTGAATATTAAATTTTCTGCATTCTGAGAGAGAGCAAAAGAACAGCCAAAACTATTTTCTCACCTTTAAATATTTTACTAGTTTCTGAATTTGCCAGTATTCTGATGGTAAATCAGTGTTTATTTCCTGGTGACGCTCAGGTTGTTCTTCATCTTCCTCACTCTCTGAGGAACTTTCACTAACTTCATCAGACTTGACTGACAATTTCCTAATAAAAAAAGACAAAATTGCTTACTTTAACTAGTATGGGGGAAATGGAAACAAAGAGTAATTTCAGACGTGACGCGCTCCCAGGTCGTCACAGTGGATTCCCAACCGTGGCTAGCCGCTCAACCCCGACCTGTGGTTCTGACAGGCCCCAAACAGACATGACGGGAGCAGGACCACGGCAAGGAAACAGACAGTCAGACCATGATCCAGGATAGCGCAACAGATGTGACACCGATCCCGGACCGTGGCAAGAACCCCCAGAAGCCACCAGGGCGGGGCGGGACACAGACATGGCCGACCGAGGGCAAAGGAAGCCAAAAGCGCCACAAGGCACCGCCCATTAGAGGGAAATGGGAAGGGCAAGGGAGGTGAATAGCCGAGCCGACACACACACAACAGGGAGAAGGAAGCCACAGACAGAGCTGAACACAAACCACACACACGCTGGCGAGCACACACAAAGCCAAATGGGAAAGAGAGTAAGGGGGAGGCACACAGGGGCACACAAGGGGGGGATGGGGAACAGCACACCGGGCAGCACAACAGACAGTGGCAAGGACATTGGGGGGAGGGCCCAACACAGGGATGCCGGGTGGCGCGAGGAGGGAACCCCATTCACATACAGTCACGGAGGCTGCCCGGGGGCAGGTCATGGAAATGAACCCCAAAGGTACAGATGGGACAGCGGTGCTACACAGACAGCCCCAGGATGCAGGTGAACCGGCACAGCCGAGTGGAACGGGGGAGCAGATGGAGGCAGGACAGCAGCGGGTCCACAATGGGAACAATGTAGCAGGTCACAGAACGGAAGGGCCAAGGAGGTGCAGGGAGCACCCGGCGGCAGCAATAGTTGGGACACAGATGACCCAAGGGGGACCTACAGCCAGTTGCACAGGGTCACGAAGTGGGGTGGTACGAGGTGGCCCAACAGATAAATGTAGTGGGGCCACTGCAACATGCCCTGGCGATAGCCCATCTGTGCCATCTGGTGGGCAACAAGATAGTAGGCCTCAAAAAGATCGGGACCGGGGAGCCCAACCTGAACATCGGCATGGGACCACACCTCAGACAGTGCTAGCAGCTCGGACCTGGTGAGATTGGGCAAGGCATAGTCAGCAGCAGGGGGCCACGACAGCTCCACGAGCTCCAACAGGCAGTAATATGATGCCCCACGGGAACGCTGGCAGCAACGGGCACCTAGGATGCAGCAGTAGGACACCGCCAGGGCAGGGCCGCCCTCCGCCAGGCAGGTCTGGAAGCTAGACAAGGCACAAACAGAGAGAGCCGACACCATCTCAGCAGCAGACAAGGACACCAGCAACCCCCTCAACTCCAGAATGTGCCCATCCGGAAAGGGACGGAGGCCCAGCTCCTCAGCATGGAGCCGGCACTCGCAGGCGGTAGCCACCTATCCAAAGCGGTGGAGACCCAAGCTCAGACACCGATAGGCATCCGGGAGGGTAGCACGGGAGCCCAGGAACAGTTGAACACCAGGGGAATGCCACAGGTCAGCTAGAGCCATGGTCTCCCTGTAGGTCCAGCAACGCGGATCGGCTGCCGAACCGCTGAGTGGGAGCTCGGATGCAGTAGCAACTGCCATGGTGCAGCTGGCAGAGGGTGTGAGAATCAAGGACAGTGGGGCCCCTCAAACCATGGTAGGCAGGGGAGGCAACCAGGGGAGCTCCAAACCACACGATAAGGGTAAGGGCAGCACAATGGGATGGCTGGAAAGCAATGCATGGGGAGCGAACACAGCACAGCTGCAGGAACTGGAGACGGCCTACACACAGACACCAGTGATATGCACACAACGTTCATTCACCCTCCAAGGCCCCATTAAGTCACCTACATTCCGGGGGCACAGCCCGCCCACCTCCAATGCACCCGGGCACCCAACACCCCAATAAGCGGTAGCGACCGGCACCAGGGGGCACAGGAACTACAGGTGGAGTCCCCCGGGATGGGTGAGTGGCCCCGTGCCATCAGGACCACCCGGTAACGCATAGCCCATAACCAATTGGCGCAGCACCTGGGTACAGGGCTCAACAGACAGCCAGTGGTGCATGGGCATGAGCTGGCTGCAGGCCCCTTATAGTGAGCCACAACGTGCAGTACAGCGGCAGAAGCATGTCTCCGAGCAGTGTGTCTGACACCGCTCGGCGCTCCTGGGGCACCTACCAGCTCTGGTTCGTGTAGGTAACTGCCATGGATGCGAACCAGCAGGGTGCCTGTTGGCTCCTACAGGAGAGCATAGTTGAGTGGTACCGCCAGCACACCAAGATCCAGCGGGACACCACAAAGCTACTTGACATATATGCTGGGGTGCGGAAATGTCTGGTCCATTTCGCTGCGAACAGCCTGCTCGCCCACCGTAGGCACTGTCGCATCCAAGCCATGCGCACGGTGCGCAGGCTCTCCAGGACGTACAGCAGGACCCTGCTGATTGCATGCACCTGTCCAGCTGCCCTCAGGCAAGCAGCTGCATGCCACTACTGGAGGAGGGCGGCCCTCTTAAGTGCTGTCATGCTCACTATGCCCATCGACAGGCGCCTCTGGACCATGGACAGGGTCCAGCAATGGTGGGAGGGGGCCCTGACACGATGGGATGATGCTGCTTGGAGGGTACACTTCCGGATGGACCGGCATACCCTCCTGCGACTGGCAGAGCTCCTGCAGCCCTGGCTGGAGCAGCTGCACACCCCGATGCGCTCCCCTATCCTAGTCCCGCAGCGAGTGGCCATAGCTGTCTGGGCCCTGGCTACCCCGGATTCCTGCCGTTCCATGGCTCAACACTTTGGAGTGGGCCTCACAAGTGTCACCGGCATCATCCACGACTTCTGTGAGGCTGTGGAGGCGGTCCTCCTTGACCGCGTTATCCAGCTCGAGGCTACTGGGTTCCCCAACTGCCTGGGCGCTATCGATGGCACCCATGTGGAGATCCTCCACCACCACCCCCGATGATGCGGCTGAGTACATCAACAGGCATGGTTACCACTCGTTGCAGCTCCAGGCTGTTGTCGATCACCAAGGCTGGTTCACAAACATCTTCACCGGCCACTCTGGGTGCAGCCATGATGCCCGGATCCTCGCAATCTCCCCCCTCTTCGCACGGATGTACATGAGGTACTATGCCAACATGCGGATGACCCGGATCGAGGGGGTGTTGATGCCCCCCTACATCATCGGTGACCTGGCCTATCCGCTGCTCCGCTGGCTCATGAAGGCCCATCCGGTGGCCCAGAACCAGATGGAGGTCCTATACAACACCTGGCTGTGCACCGCGAGGACCGTGGTCGAGAGGGCCTTCGGTAACCTCAAACAGACNGAGCCCCGTCACGTCTGAAAATACCCTTTGTGTGTAGGAGAGGGATGGGGGTTAGTGCTCCCTAATTTTGGGGTGTCTGGATCCCGCATTCCTATAAGACTTTAGGTGTGGGGTTCCCAGATACCATCCCCCATTCTAAGGCACACTTTGCCCCTTCTTTTTGGTATGTCTATCTGGTAACCCTACGGGGCAGGGGACTGCTTTTAAATCCTCCAAATCCAGCCTGCTCCCCCACATAAAGCTCTGTACCTGGGGTTCATTTCCTCTCTTTGTTGCTGTGCTCACTGCTGCCATCCTGCTGATGAGCACTGGGGAAGGTCTGCAGCTGCAACTTCCCAGTTCCACCTGGTGCACCACTGCTGAAGCATAGGTAAGGGGCATGAGAAGAGTCAGAAGGGCTTTCTCTTTTATTGCTCCAAGCTCGCAGCTATTTGCTCCTTGGGGGAAGGAGAGGAGTAACTCTTGTTTCTGCAGAAGCCCTGCCTGCTCTCCACTGCCCCCTAGTGCTGGTTGGCCTGTACTTTAGAGAATCAAGCAAAATCAGTCACGGAGCAGCAGCAGTCAGTGTCTGGGGGGTGGGATTTCAAGCATCTTGGCCATACTGGAGGCAGGATGCTTTCCCAGCTCCCCCACCAAAATGGGATTTCCCACAGAAAGAAGGACATTTGGCAAACCTAAAAGGCGAGAAGAACTGACAAATGGGAGATTTTCATCATCCACCATGTGGAACATCATTTGCCTAAAATCCACATTAATCTGTATACATTTTAAAAATAAAAAACTGAAAAAAGACAGAGTAAGGGAAGCTAGGATTCCAAATTCAGAATTAGGCACCTAATAATAATGGTTTGATTTTTAAGATGCACAGTACTTGAAGCTCCCACTGATTCAAATCTGAGCATGCTCCTAGAGCTCTCTTGGAGCATGCTGGGAAATGAAATCTGGCTCAAAATCCACCCGTTTTGCATTATTGAATTTAACAGGGGAAGGGGAAACAAAAATTGGTCACCTACCTCGGTGAATTTGTTTCTCTTCTTTTCACCTGTCAGTGCTCCGCACGGGTAGCTCTGCGCGTGGCCGACANACCACGCTGGGGTATTGACTGTGGTTCACTGGGGTTGACTGTGATCTCGTAACGTCTGAAATTACCCAAATACAACTACAACAACAATAATTTTGCAATAATTGGCAGAGGTACTATTTTTGCACAGTAATTACCTACCTAAATTGCAAAAGTGCCGACAATATAATTTATTTTGCTCTGTTCTCTCATTGTGTATATTTACACATTTTTTCAGTAGCTTATTTGTGGAAACACTGCAAATTATATTATAATCAAATTCTACTGTCATTCTCCTGAACTCAGCTCCTACTGAAGTCATTCATGAAACCAAAAACAGAATTTAGTTCTCCCTACATTGCCATTCACCCATAGCTCTGAAAACCAAAGATGGTACTAAATTCTACTGTTATTACTGTATTATGAAAATTGTAGCATTTAGCTAGTGGTCTGCATTGTCTCAGGGGAGGTGCAGTGTGGGTGGAAAAGTGCAAGGAGGAACTGCCTCTTCAGCCCCTTTTACATGAGATATTCCCCTGTATTCATTGTCCACGTGGGGGAATATCCCATGTAAATGTGGGGTGTGTGGGTGCACACTCCCATGACCCACGCATCCCCCCCCCACGCACACTGAGCAACTGGTGGCAATACAGGTTGCTCCATGCGTGGGGATGTATGTATGCACCCACCTCCCTCCCTGCCCCCGCAGCAGCACGCCCATGGACTGCCCCCTCTGTCACAGCCAAGGGCCTTCTTCTCCCCTCCGCATAATAAAGAAGTTTCCTTAATAGGCGTGTGGAGGGCCTCCATACATTTACATAAACAACAGAATGCATATGTGCTGTCTAATTGGAAGAGTTATCTATTTTGAACTGAAGAAAGCACTATAACACATCTGGCTGCACAATTGCTCTGAGTCTGCTTCTCTTTCTTGAGTCCATGACAATTAAGATACTACATTTATAGGAGGACAATGGAACAAACAGTTTTCTACTGCACTTCTAAGTTCAAGAGTTCTTGGGAGACCATGCATAGGAACATGGACCCAGAAGGGTGAATCATCAGAGAACTTTCCATTTTAAAAATTGTTAGTGAAGCTTTCAACTGTTCACATTTTAATCTCTAGTGCAGATTCTCTTCTTGATTACATTTTCTCATGTTAAATCTTGAAATCCATTAGAAAAATATCCCTAATTAGGATTACTATATGTGCTGACGGATAACAGAAAAATGGAATTAAAAGAATAAAAACAAATATGTTATACCCTTTTGAAGCCGGTTGTCCTTTAATGGGTCCTGGAGATGTAATACTCTGTTTTTTCTTAGCTTCTGGGGTGATAGATTTACTTCCTTCCTTTTCTTCTTTGATTTCTTTTTTTGCTGCTTTGTCTCTGAAAATATTTGGGGTTTCTTTAAATTATTTTTTATCATATTTGAATGTATTCAGAGGTCACAGTCCTAAAATTACATATTTGTACAAAAGCCCAATGACTTCAGTGGAACAACTTTTGAGTACATGGTTTCAAAACTGCAGTCTGTGCGTGTGATTGTTAACACAGCTGCAAAAAGATTTTCATTAAGAGATATACCTGCTCTGATCTCACCCCCTCATCTTTGTCCAACGCTCTGCTGCCAAAGTCATCCACCTTCCTCGTCGCTTTGACCACGTTCAGCCCCTCCTCTCTGCCCTACACTGGCTCCCTCTACGTGAACACATTCAGCACAATCTCCTGGTCTTCACCTTCAAGGCTCTTCATCGCCTTACTCCCCCATATTTCTCTTCTCTTGTATCCCACCACACTCCTGCTCGAGAGTTTTGTTCCTCCACTGTCCCCACCCTCGCCTGCTATATAAATAAATAAATAAATAAATAAACTAACAATTAGCGTTGGGACCCCGGGGTAAATACCGGATACCGGATTTACCGGTTTCCGGTTGTCAAAGAACTGGATTCCCAGATTAAATCCGGTATACCGGTACCGGTTTTATTTCATTGAGTTCAATGGGGCACTGTGTCCCCATTGAAATCAATGAAATAAATACAATTA
>QEPC01010294.1:2560041-2581390 GCA_003113815.1 Sphenodon punctatus | reverse complement strand
TTTTTAAACCGGAGCCGCTCTGCCTGGTATCTCTAACCAGGGCTTCGCTCACGTCTTTCCTCTTCTTTTCTTTTCTTGTTTTTTATTATTTTGCAGGAGCCCGATGGCTCGCCTCCTGAACAGCCGAAGGCAGAAGTTTCGACTGAAGAGGAGGGTAGCTGCACATGCGCACATTGAATTCTTCTTCTGCCTCCTGTCGGCCACGCGCAGAGCTACCCGTGCGGAGCACTGACAAGGGACAGAAGGAGAAAATAATGCTAAAACCCCTGTGCCCACAATCGGGGGTTTCACATGACTGGACTCACTTTAGTCCTCGCCCCTTTCTTAATGTGGGCAAGCAGCCTCTGTCTCTTAAGTAGCAGAGGACATGATGAACTATCATATACAATAAAGACTTCAGCGCACTTAGAGAAAAGGAAATAGAGCAAAACTAAGGCCCCAATCATAAGGTTGGACTCAGTGCACACTGTGTGCGCATGCTCATTGTGACTTGGTCCATGCACGCGGTGTCACTTTGGTCTGCATGTCACACGCGGATCTTGGATCCATTTACTAGCATGAGTCTTATTTCTGCAAAGGGACTGTGAGAGGGCGCTACAGTCTACCCGTATGGATCCCTTTGCTTTATCAGACCCATATCTGTGATACCACAGGTATTCAAAATTAAACTATACTTTTCAAAACAGATCATAGCACACTTATCTTCTCTCTGCCTAACTAACTACCTGCATGAATCTGTGTTTCCACTGTAAGTGCTCTCTCTTGGAATTTCTACTACAGATATTCAAAGGTTGTTGATGAGTAGGATAAGAAAAATGAAACGCAAGACAAGGGAAGATTAATAATTATTAATCAGTTTTATTGTAGTTCTTTCTACTCCCATCCTGCACTCTTTCTGCCATTTGGAGAGAGTTGCTTGGTTTCACTCAGAGACTCGGGGGGGGGGAGAAGGGGAGGGTTTGACCCTGAGGCTCTGGGGGAAACTGTGATTTCTCCAGGTGAGCAGGGGCCCATAGTTAGAACTGACTCTGGGTTAACCAATAACCATGCCTTTACAAAAAGAATTGTTCACAAAGAGGATTAGCCCAGGGTCTACAAAGACGATTTTATAAACTGCTTTGTAAAGAGAAGGGAGTTCTGGGGGCAGCCACATCAGAACGGGGGAGGTTCACCTTAAGAACTTTCCTGACCCCTGTCTGACATGCCCCTGCCTCAATGGAGTGCCATGATACTCTTCTGCAAGGGTAGGGTTACATAAGAAAAGGGTCCCCTTGCCAACATGACCCTGCCCACTGTGGAGAGTCATGATGCCGTAAGAGCTGGAGTTATGTGAGAAAGGGGAGTGGTTGCTCCTTTGCCCTGCCTTCTCCAGGTTTTCTACTAGATTTAGTAAATAATTTAGCAGTAAACTAAGGTAATATCATGTTTGTAAATTTAATATTATCAGATGTTCTTATGTTAGGCCAGTATTTGCCACACAATTGTATTTGGTTTTATTGCCATGTGCACATTAGAAGAAAAGTATTTTATATGTTATATAAATGTTATACTTGAATGTCGTCCCGCATCTCCCACACCCTCTCACCCTCCATCTCTCCTCTCCTTCTCCCACTGCTGCTGTCTCCCCTCCTTCTCCCTCTTCCTCCTCCAACACTCTTTCTCCAACCTCCCTGCCCCTTGTTCTCCCCCTTGCTGATTCCCCCTCCCCCTCCCTTAACCATTTCCTGCAAACCCCCCTCTCCTCCCTCCATCCACCCTCACCCCGTCCCTGCAAGTCCCGTCCCTCCACATCCCCCAACCTCATCCACATTCCTTGCCTTCCCCCTGATTGACTCCCCTTCTCCTGCTCCCTCTGGAACTGCAGCTCTGCTGTTGCCAAAGTCCCCTTCATTCACGACCTCTTCCTTTATCACCACTTTCAACTCCTTGCACTTACAGAAACCTGGATCCCTCGCACTGACTCTGTCACCCCCGCTACCCTCTCCTTGGGAGTCCTCTTGTTCTCTCACCAGTCCTGCCCCGAGGGCTGGGGTGGTGGCATGGGCCTTCTCCTTACCAACTCCTGTTGATTCTAGCCCCTCTCCCCTCCCCCCTCTCTCTCCTTCCCTTCCTTTGAGGCTCACTCTGTGCATCTCTACTCCCCCCTTTGCCTTCCGGTCGCTGTCATTTACGGCCCCCCTGGCTCCCTATCCTCTTTTCTCCCAGACTTTGAATCTTGGCTTACCTTCTTCCTCTCCGATGATACCCCCGCTCTCATTCTTGGGGACTTCAACATCCACGTTGACGCACCTTACCAGCCCTCTATCTCCCATTTTCTGTCCCTAATCTCTGCTTTTGATCTCCGCCTCTGGACTGATTCCCACGCCGACACCGACGGTCACTCTCTCGACCTCATCTTCTCCAGAATCTGTCCTGTTGCTGACCTCTCCTTTGACCATTGTCCCCTGTCCGACCATCACCTTGCTTCCTTCAACCTCTCCCACCAACCCTCATCTTCTTCCCCAGCGCCACGCCCCTTCCGTGATCTGCAGGCTATTACCCCTTTACTTTGCTTCCTCCCTCTCCTCCCTCCTGTCTTCTCCTCCGCTTCCCCTGGCACTACCATCTCTTCCCTCAACACCTCTCTCACCACGACCCTTGACTCCCTTGCCCCCTACTCTTCCCCCCCTGTTCGACCCCAAAACCCCCATCCCTGACTCACCCCTACTATCCACTACCTCCATTCCTGCACCCGGGCTGCTGAACACCTCTGGCGCAAATCCCACTCCCACCCTGACTTCCTCCACTATAAATTCTCCCTCACCTCCCTCTCTTCCGCTGTCTCCCGGGTGAGGCAACACTACTATGCCTCCCGGGTTGAATCCTACTCTCGTGATCCTCGCCGCCTCTTCTCCACCTTTGACTCCCTTCTCAAGCCCCTCTGCCCCCCCCTCTCTGCTCAGAATCTTGCGTCATTCTTCACCTCAAAGATTGACAAGATCTGTCAGGACATTGCTTCCCACCTGTCTCCTCTTCCTGCTCCCTATCCACCCCTCCCCCCACTCTCCTCTCCTCCTTCCCTCCCACCTCCCTTGAGGAAATCTCCTCCCTGCTCTCTTCTTCCAACTCCTCCACCTGCCCTCTTGACCCAATCCCCTCCTGCCTCCTCACCTCCATTGCTCCCACTGTTGCCACCCTCTTCTACATGTCATTAATCTCTCCCTCTCCACTGGCTTCTTTCCCCTCTGCCTTCAAGCATGCCACTGTCTCTACCATCCTCAAAAAGTCCACCCTCGACCCCTCTGACCCCTCTAGTTACCAGCCAGTCTCCCTCCTACCCTTTGCCTCTTAAGCTTCTGGAACGGGTCATCTACTCCCGCTGTCTGGCACTCCTCCCTGCCAACTCCTCCCTGGACCCTCTCCAATCTGGCTTCCGCCCCCTTCACTCCACTGAAACTGCCCTTGCCAAGATTACCAATGATCTGCTTGTCGCTATATCTAAGCACCTCTACTCCATTCTTGTCCTCCTTGACCTCTCCGCTGCCTCGACCACCCACTTCTACTGGACTCTCTTCGCTCCCATGGCTTCTGAGGCTCTGTCCTTGACTGGTTCTCCTCCTACCTCTCTGACCGCTCCTTCAATGTGTCTCTTCGCAATTCCACCTCCTCCTCCCTCCCCCTCTCGGTAGGGGTTCCCCAAGGCTCTGTCCTGGGCCCTCTCCTCTTCTCTATCTACACCCTGTCCCTTGGCAAACTCATTGCCTCCCATGGCTTCCAATATCACCTCTATGCTGACGACACTCAACTCTATCTCTCCACCCCCTCTCTCTCCCCTTCTGTCCAAGCTCGCCTCATCAACTGTGTCTCTGATATCTCCGCCTGGATGTCCCAACGCCAACTCAAGCTCAACATGGCTAAGACTGAACTCCTTATCTTTCCTCCCTACCCTTCCTCCCCCTCTTCTCCATCCATCCTTATTGATGGGGGTCACCATCCGTCCTGTTCCCCAAGCCCGTAGCTTGGGCTTCGTCTTCGATACTCACCTCTCCTTTAAACCTTACATCAACTCTGTTGCCAAGTACTGTTGTTTTGCCCTCTATAACATTGCTCGGATTCGCCCCTTTCTCTCTGTCTCCTCAGCCAAAACCCTTGTTCATGCTATAGTCATCTCCTGCCTTGACTACTGCAACCTCCTCCTTGCTGTCCTCCCCCGCTCTCATCTCTCCCCCCTTATCTCCATCCCTTATCTCCGCTGCTAGGGTCATCCACTCGGCCTGTCGCTTCGACCTCATGCAGCCTTTCCTCTCCTCACTTCACTGCTTCCCCCAACGCATCCTTCACAAACTCCTAGTATTTACTTACAAAGCCCTTCACAGCCTGGCTCCCCCTTACCTCTCAGCCCTTATTTCCTTACAGACTCCTGAACGCACTCTCCGCTCCTCCTCTATCCCCTCTCTTGCTCTCCCTTGTCTTCCCTGCTCCCCTAACCACCTTCGCCGCTTCTCCCTTGCTGCCCCCTATGCCTGGAACTCTCTCCCTGATGACATCCGCCTTGCCCCCTCCCTCCGCTCCTTCAAATCCCTCCTCAAAACCCACCTCTTCCCCACCGCCTTTCCTGCCGCTTGCTAGAACTTTCCTCTCAACATTTACAGTCTGCCCTCCCTGACTGCAACCAAGCCAAGCACGTGCACCTGAGACTTCGCATTCGCTTGAATGTTTTGTCCCTTGTCTCTCCCTATGTCCCCTCCTTCCGAGTCTTTTAGATTGTAAGCCATAGGCAGGGACCATCTCATTGTTCTGTAAAATGCCAGGTACGCAGCTGGCGCTATACAAGTTTTAATAAATAATAAATAATAATAATAATATATGCGCCTTAATGAGAGTCACTGTACGTCTCTTCTCAAGAAGAGGAGAGAGAACTGGACTGAATCCAGTTTCTGATAGTCCTGTTCTCTCTCCTCTTCTTGAGAAGGGACGTACAGTGACTCTCATTAAGACGCATATACTATTATTATTATTATTTATTAAAACTTGGGGCATATATTATTATTATTATTATTTATTATTTATTAAAACTTGGGGTGTAATTTCCAATTAAAGGGTAGATTTCTAGTAGGGCTGAATGAGCAACCATTTTCTTTGTCGCGAGAATTTTTGCAAGTTCAAACACCATGATGAATTTCCCAGTAATTACTTGAGTCCAGTACAAATTCTCGGTAAATAAATAAATAAATAAATAAGTGTATGCACAAAATGGCCACCACCTTTAACCAAAATGGCAGCAATAGTTTCGCCACCATTTTGGTTAAGGGTGGTGGCCATTTTGCACTTGTGCAAAACAGCCTAGCAGCCATTTTACGCATTTGCAGTGATTTTTTAAAATTTATTTATTTATTTTTAATTTCTTGTTGAGCATTCAGCGAGAAATTGCGGGCATCCCAAGGTTCTCAGTTCATCCCAAGACAAACCAAGAAACAATTTTGTTGCATATAACTGATTGGGTAAAATCACATTTCAGTCCTAATTTCTAGTGGCCTGGAAAATTTTTCTTTCTCCTCTAATTATTTCCCAATTGGAAAAAAAATTGCAAACCTACACATTGCTTCCCAGATGTTCCTATGATTTAACAAGGTCTACAGTAAAACTCATTTCGCGATAGAACTAACTTACTCCCGTGAATCAGCCATAGTCTTCCACTTCAGAGATGGTTCTAATTTCTTGTCAGTAGGTTTGCTTTTTATAAGAGGACTCTTGGTCTTCTCAAGTACATTCTTTTCTTGATAATTGTAAAACTTTTGGGATTGGCTGTAGTCCTCAGCATCAACTGATTCCATATGCTGATGTTTTTCATACACTGGGTCTTCAAAAAAAGTATATTCCTAAAAAGATGGAGAAATATTTTGTCAATCATATTTCTTTTTAAATAGTAACAATGAGAAACTTAAAAGTTATAGGAAAAAATCTATGTGAAATATTTTGAAAACTGTATATGGGCTTATGCAAATCTATTATACTATTTAAAATTAAATTGCCTTTAATTTAAAAGCCGGCAACATCCATATTAATTTGAAAGTTCATATGATGAAAGCATTGGTCGTATATACAAACAAAAATTTAAAGTTAGGAACCCTTGTTTATTACATTTTCCTCACTGCTGCCAATGGGGAAAATGCAGTGAACACAGGTCCCTGTTTAAAAGATTTAAAAGTAGTTAGCTAAATTTGAAAATTACTTTTATCTGAAGCTTGTTGTTGTTTTATCTGGTTAGCTATTCTTTTTGTTTTGTTTTGTTAAAAAGTGACATAATCTGTGATATCAGTAGCAGTGCTGAATCCAACTTCAGACTATTCAGGCTATTCTAATTGTCCAAACTCTCTCACACAAAAGTAATCAATCTCATTAAAGACTGTTGCTACGAGCTTGAGAGCAAGTTGCATCATAAGAAAAAATTATGTGCGATCAAATCCTTTTTATGTATCAAGAATAAATAACCTATAATGTATTACTGCAGATTAATCTGCTGGTTGGTTAGTGAAGGATGTCATGCCTGTAGAAAAATAATCAACAGCACTGCATAATCTGGGGTATCTGACACTATTATAAACTAAAACACATCATCTCAAGACAACAACATTATATTTTTTAAAAAGACAAGTGTAGATTAGTTTCAATTTTCTATATTTATTTTTAACATCAAATAATATGTTTATATGTATAGATTTCCCCCCCCCCCTCTTTTGATCCAAGAAAAAAAAAGTGGGGAGACAATATATTCAGTAAGGGTGCTGACTGGCATCTACAAAACTTACAACAGGCCCTGTTTGGTACTATGGTTGATTAAACACATCTAAAACAGAAACACCTTCCTTTCTTTTGGAACATGTTCAACTTTTCCTGGAAAAATGACTTATAATTTTTTGATTGCAGAGGTCAGCAACAGTCTAAAAGCAGGGATATTCCCTAACCCTATCTTGCCCTGCCATACAGTGGCCTGCCCCCTTGTTAGTTTGTGGTGGGAATTGACCTTTTTCAAGCTTATTAACACAAATGTCATTAGCTAAAATAGGTCTTCTGTGGCCCAAACTCATCAAAAATAAATGGCTTTTTGTGGCCATATTTAAAAACAAAACAAACAGAATGAAAGAGAATATACCATTTCTTACAGCCAGATCCTCACTAGGGGTAATTTCAGACGTTACGAGATCAGTCAATCACCCTGAATCACAGTGGATTCAGGGTGGTGGCTATGATCCCGTGCACGTCTGTTTGAGCCCCACCAGATGTTCACCACGGTGAATTCCTGGCAGGGTTCAAAGCTAACCACGGTTCTGGAGGTGAGACTGGCCTCACCTCCAGAACCATGGTTAGGCTGACCACAATCTGGGATGGGGCTGAGAATGGCTGCAGGTAACGACTGTTACCGAGCCCCGTCCCAGAATCAGGTTCCAACCACGGGATGGGATCGTCTCCCCAAGGGCGGACGGCCATGGAAGCGCAGGGGGGCAGGGCTGAGCGGCCACACGTTGTGCTGTGTCACCCCACCCCCTCCCCGATTCCCCTCTGCGATCAGGCCGGCATGCCTAAAGGATGGCCGGTCTGATTATGGACCGGGATCCGAGACAGATCCCGGTCCAAGGTTCAGAGTGGCGGGCCGAAAGGCTCATCACATCTGAATTACCCTATGGCCACAGTCCTCAAATCACATACTCTGGAATAGTCCCACTGGTTTCAAAGGGACAACTCAGGAGTAAGTGGTTTAAAGATTGCTACCTATGTTACTTTGATACTTAAAGTTGTTGCAGCCAGGGCCTTTCAAGGCTATAATTTCTAAGGTGGAGAATTTGCTCCTACTTCACTTCAGAACAAAGTACTTAAAACTCTCTTCAGCCTTAAGCATCAAACATTTTTATGCAACTTCCTCTTTGTGACTGGGGAAATCAAGAGCAGCTGAGAGAACCCCAGCTCCCCAATGGTAAGAGTTTTCTGCAGAGAGAGGATGAGGCCACATGAGCTGTGGTGACCCAATTCCCGTGTGGCCTTGTGGTGGGCAATCACTGCTGCCATACTGTGGGGTCAGCGCGGGGTGCCAGGCAGGCGACCTTGGGAACTTGGGCAGGCTCTCCCCTGTTGGAGCCGCCACCACAGCCATGACAGGCCGCAGCATAAGCCACAGGAGCGGACACCCAGTCCTGCTTCACCTCCCTCCCCAGCCCGACTGAGATCCCGTCCCTGACCGTGACGTGAAAACGTGTGAGGGGCAACAGTGTCCACTGCTCAAGGCTCCACAGCGGTGCTCCAGGTGTGATGGGGCAAGTGTGCCCCCTCAAGATGAATAGCCCTGCCTTGGGCATCCTTACCCCAGTTCGGGTAAGGCTGCTCCAGAACGTGTCCTCGGAATTTTTCCGAGGATGCATCACATAGCAGCCAGCTGCTCCTGTGCCCTGGGGTGGGAGGAATACCTCGCGGGCGTGGGCCACACAACGCACTGCATCATGTGGCCCGGCTGCCCAAAATCGGGTAAGGCTACCCAAGGCATGGTCGCCTCCCCACTCTGTCTCATGTTGCTGCACCGACTGTAGACAACTCCCACAACCTTGCTCAGGAAAAGATTTATAAGCATTGGCCTTATAAATTGTGAGGCCTGGGGGAGGGGGGGGAGGAAGAACAGGAAGTCCAAGGAGAGGTCAGGAAGATTGAAGGGTCATCAGGACATGGAGATTGGGATCATCCACATCCTCCAATACTACATTGCTGTTTAGACTGCTGTGATCCTCCATAGAATAACTGATAAAGGTTTATTTTCTAAGTTATTTGCAAGCCATCTAAGTGATCATCTTTTTTACCTAACCTATATTTATTCTACCTATATTTTAGATTAAATATAGGGTTGCAATGAGCAACTAAATTGCTGGTCACGAACGTTTCTCACTATGACGAGCACCAGGACTGAGATCTTATTGAAAAAGATAATAGCTCTGAAGAATTTTCTTTATGCTATGAGGATCCCCTACTGTGTAGTCATGTGTCCTACAAGATTCAAGTGCTCCAAGGATTAAAAACCAAGATTGTTAAAAATTATCATTGCATCTCTGCAATGATACCAATTTTTATTAGATTCTATTTCTTTAAATGTTGAAACTACTAATCTAGGTTTCCTCCGTTCTGTTACACAACACACTGCTGACAGGCCACTAAGATGGTAACATTTATACTAAGTAGGCTGGCTACTTTCTACTGGAAGGGAGGGGGAAATAGAAGTGATTTATCTGACATAGCTGAAGGCAAATAGGATTTATACTTCTTGAGTAACCATTTTGTTGCTAGAGCAAAAATGTAATTGAATAAAGAATATCATACATTTTATCTAACACAGCAAGTAACTTCACAGATGTGTCATTCTCAATTGGAGATACAAAACATTATAAAAATACCAGCCTGTTTTATCTTTCCTATCCTAGTCATCAAGTGAAAGTCAATCTTTTTAAAAATCAAGGTATTCTAGCAATTATGAAAAACAATTATGCAGTATTATCCTTGCAACAGTAAATTTAATTTTGGATACAACTACAAAGAACTATTTTTGTCTAAATGGGAATGTAAAATGAATTTTAACACTTTCAGTACTGTATGATATTTTTAGACAAAGAAAATAATTAAAGGTTAAAACATTTTCAAAACTGTCTTCTAGTTTTTGTTCCTACTTCAATTAATTTATTTTTTACTTTAATTTTTTTTTTTTATCCCACTCTATCCCAAGGCTCAGGACAGGTTACAGTACATAAAATATATTTAAACATACACAGATAAAGCCAGGTAAAATTACCTACCTCTAAACTCCCCAAACCATATCCCTACCTGCAAATGTTTGGCCCAACAGAAAAGTTTTAAATTGCTTAAAAATCAAGCAGGCTTGGGCTTAGACAAACCTCCAGGGGAAGGACGTTCCATAATTTTGGAGCAGCCATCAAGAATCCCCTTTCTGCGAGCCTCTGCTGTATGAACTTGATGGGCAGATAGTACATTCAAGAGGGCAGTGCCAGTTGACCTTAGAGGTCTCAATGAAGAATAAAAGAGGGAGTGGTCTTTCAGATATATGGTTGTTTAGGGTTTAAACGAGTAAGATATCTGATTTTTGACTTCTAGAAATGTCAAGCACCTACAAATGCTTGCCCAAGCTAACGTGAGCTCAGCACTTCTGAAAAATCAGGCCCAAAGTGATAAGGGTAGGCAGAGAGGCATTTTTGGTGCCTAATCTGCAATTATGGAATCCCTTCCTTTGGAGGTTTGTCAAAGCCCGAGCCTGAGAGTTTCCCAGAGGCAATGTAAGACTTTCTTGTTTGGCCAAATATTTCACAGATGGGGATGCGATTCTGATTAAATGTATGTATATGTGTTTTATTATGTTATAAGCTGCCCTAAGCCCATGGAATGGGAGGCATAGAAATTTAAATAAATAGATATTAGACTCTAAAAAATATTATTTCCCACCAGCTAATGATGTTTTATGATAAATATTTTGGTGACTCTACATAGAAAAACTGTATATGGCTTTAAAGCATACATAATGAAAAGCAGAGACAAGTCATGCCTAATAATTTTCTATAATGACCCTTGCTCTCCAAGTCAATTAAAAAGTAATGCTGATGACTTCTGAAAGGAGCCCTGTTGAGCACTTGAAAAGATTATGGGCACAGCTCAGAACCATCAAGCAGTTACACCATTCCTTCTTTTATTTATTATCAATCAATCAATCAAATGTTTGGCATAACCATTGGTCTTTGCCTTAATACGAATTGAAGCCATTTTAAAATTTGTACAAAATAATACATCACACTTAGTAAATAATACAACATTATAAACTTTAACAATTTAGCCCAAAGGGGTATCAAAATAATATACACAATATTTAACAGAATGGTGCCCATAAGATGTAACAACTACAATCATATTATTATTATTATTTTCCAAATTTTGGCATGTCAGCATCCTATCTAAGTTCCCTTCACCACAACTAGTGTGTGCAGTCTCAACACTGAAGAGGATGCGTATCCTGCATGAGATGTTACCTTCTTCTTGCTCCTCCTGACAAGCAAGAACGTTTGCAGGCTCTCTACACACAGTTCTCTCACACTGTTATTGGGAAGCGAAACCTATTTCAGACCTTACATGTTGAAGAAGAATCTGCTTCAGTATTGGTAGATGTGATGTATTAATTTCTACACACTTAAAATTGTACAGTTACAAGAAAGAACAGTTCTTCATTGCAGCAAGACTCTTTTCTCTTTGCACAGCTCTCTCAGCATATGAAATATGCTTTTTAAATTTAAAATGATTTTAATGTTTGTGAAAGGTGCCAGATTGACTGCACAGGAAACTAAAATCATCTCTTTAACCAAAGAACAGACACAGCAAAGGAAGTAGCAGTGCAGGCTGTTCTACAACATTGTTCCAAAGATCTCAACCCTGCCACAGAAAAAATGCTACTAGAAATAAGAGTGTAGGTCAGACTCTATGGGAGCTCAAATCATGAGCTGCTTCTTAAAAACAAAAGAAGAATGAAATCTGTGTTAGATTTTTTTCCTGCTACATAGCCATACATGAGACGCTAGCCATGGCTTGTACTTAATTTATTGGGTCACATAAGTGTTGTTGGTCCTGTGCAAACTCTACACTTTGGGTGCAGCCACACGAACTGCAGATGACCTGATCCCTACAGGGTCGGCCTTAGTGAAAGTGAGGCCCTGGGCGAGGAAAGAATATGGGGCCCCCTACTAACTTAAGGTGCTGCTAGTGGTGAGGTTGCCGGCGGCCGCCAGGCCTAGGGGTGCTCCCCGGCTCAGGGGAGCACTCCTAGGGGTGCTCCTCGCCGAGCTCGGGGTGCTACCCGGGCCTGGGCTCAGGGATGGGCGGAGGGGCACTCCCCTCTCCCCAAGTCCGAGTGGCCGTTCGGATCACCTACCTGATCCGCTGTCGCTGCTCTTGTGCCGTCCGTCACTTCTCTTTCAGCCTGAGGTGGCCTGGGCCCTGACCAGGCCGTGGAGGGGGCCAGCAGCATGAGGGAGAGGCGGGGCCTCTGTTTCTTCCTCACTTCCGCTGGAAGTGAGGAAGAAGGGAGAGGCCCCGCCTCTCCCTCATGTTGTGACGCTGGTTGGCCGGGCCCCCTCCGCTACCTGGCTCAGTCTGTTACAGACTGAGCCAGGCAGCCGAGGGGGCAGTTTCGGCCAGGGGAAATGAGGGGGAGGTGGGGTCTCTGCCTCTCTCTTCTTCATTTTCCCTGTCCGACTGTGACAGGCAGTGGAGGGGGGAGGAGCACTGAGTGTTGGAGAGGCGGGGCCTCCTGCTGGCCTCCCCTCCCTCCTGCTGGCCTCCCCTCTGCTGCCTGTCAGACGTGGCGAGCTGGCTCCTGAGGGCCCCATTCTCAGGGACGGCCTTACTGTGGGTTGCGGGCTGGGAGCTGGGCCCCCTCAGGAGCAGGGCCCTGGGCGGCCACCCCTAACCACCCCATGATAAGCTCGGCCCTGCCCGTGCAGCCCCGTAGCAGGCAAGCGCAGCCACCATGCTGCAGGGCCAGCACGGGGAGCATGTCTTGCCTAACTACTCCAATTCCCCTCCTCCTTCCCACAAGGAAGTCAGGCAGGTGGGATGGTGTTGGACCTCCCGCCACGGCATGGGCCGAGGCAACAGCTGTATGAGCGGGTGCTGAGCTCTGCCCCATCTCCCACCCCCGACCTGACCACTATCCTGCTCCTTGCAGCACGATGAGGCAGGTGGTGACCCAGCAGACAAGCTGCTGCGCCTTGGGCAGCCTTAATCCATTTTGGGTAAGGCTGCTACACGTTGCATCCTCGGCCTTATTCTGAGGATGCATTGCGTGGCAGTCAGCTGCTCGCCAGGCAGTAGGGGGAACATCTGGTGGCCACTGGCCACGCGATGCACTGCATTGTGTGGTAAGGCTGTCCAAGGCACAGTAGGTGTGGCCACATCCTTTGAGGAATGCTCTTTATCCCAAGAATCCAAGTAGTTAGTCTTTGAATGACAATGCAAAATAAACCTGTGTTTTAGGAGCTGGTAGTGACATACATAGGAGGTGTAATCCTTTGTAAATAGTCAGTATTGAAAATTAATGCCACCAAGATGATATTAGACATCCATGTTGCCACCTTTTAGATGAAATGCAAAACTGAGAACTTAACTATTTGTAGTAATGATCCAATGAAGCTTTTTACAAGAAAAAGGCTGCTAGCCCTAGTGCATTTTAAATAACATTCTGCTTAACTAAATCCCTCTGTAGAGTTTATTTAGATATGATATTCACGTCCTGCCCTAAATTGTTGGGCAACATTTTGGATTCTCTTAGATGAAAACAGCTATATAAATCTGAGATGATTTTAAAAAATAATTTCTTCAAGGGCTGAGTCCTTTTGACAAGGTTCAGCGTATAATGAATTTTGCTGCCAAGTCATAAATCAATGTAAATCTAAAAGAAAAAAAAGGTTTGAAATGGGAACGATTAAACAACTTTAACTTCAGTGACACTACTGCATACTATATATACATACTATTTATAATAAATAAAAATAGGGATATAAGAGCAGGGGCTGATATATAACCCAGGACGACTTATAATAAGGTCAGGAGTAAAAGGGCTGCTAATTTGGAAGAGCAGCTGAAGTTGCTTCTTTCTTCTGCTACTGGGGAGAAATGGAGGACAGGTGTAATGGAGGCTCCGAATATTGATCTACTCCTTGAGGAGTATGTGGAGATCACAAATAGACTTGAGCCGTACTTGTTCAAAGTAGTGATTAATGGGAATGAAGGCTCCAGTTCTATTTCGCCTAGGTGTGAACCAAGGAATAAGTGGTTTGACTCGGAGTGTCTTAATCTGAGGAAGGAGCTAAGGAGACACTACTGGAAGTTTAGGAGCAATCACTTAGATAGTAATGCTAGCAAACTGACTCAGGTCAGAGCTCGGTATAAAGCCCTATTAAAGGAAAAGAGGATGGCTTATCAGGTGGAAATGTGGGAGGAAATTGCACTGGCGGCAAAAGAAAAAAAGGGGGAACGATTTTGGAGCCTAATCAGGGGAATTGGAGTAGTTAGGCAAGAGAATAAGGTGGGTAAAGTCTCCAGGGAAGAGTGGGAGGAGTACTTTTCTAGCATATGATGATATATTGTTCATTAATTGATGATATATTGTTTATTAATTGATGGTATGGATTGGATTATGTATGATGATGAATTTTGTTATTAGTAATTTATTTTGGGTCCCCTGTGTGGGATTTAACCCAGCTGTTTTCTGTTTACTATGTTATGCTTTTTTCATTTTTGTTGTAAGCCGCCTCGAGTTGCCTTGGCAAATAAAAAGTGAAATGAAATGAAATTATACTCCCAAGACCCCGGCCGGAATGATGTACCAGTTTCTCCATCTCTATTGCTGCCATGGAACCCTGTACAGGCTGTTGAAATTGAAGATCTGATTGGTAAACTGAAAACTGGAAAAGCCCCGGGGTCGGATTTTATTCCGGCCGAGTTTCTGAAATTGAATAAGACATGGTGGGCGACTGTGCTGGCTAGTTTGTTTACAGGCATCAACCAGACTGGGAAGATTCCTGGAAGCTGGAGAAAGGCTACGGTTGTTCCAATTTATCATTATCCCTGAGGCATCAGTGTGGCTGGAGGAGAGTGGGAGTGGCTGGAGCGAACACACACCCCTGCAGAGAGCGGCGTGTAAAAGGCAGACAGCCCTTGGTGTGCGCACCGCGGGCGTGCGCGCTTAAGGGCTGCGTGCACAAGGGCATGCCCTTGTGCACGTGGCCTTAGGTGCGGCCGGCGCAGGGGCTCCCCCTCCCCCTTTCCTCATTGTTCTCTCTTCCTTGTCTGCCTGGTGGCAAGCTGGGTGATTGCCCCATGGCAGAGGCTTCGTATACTCAGGTAACATCAAGGAAGAGGGGACGTCAGCAGCTTCCCTCTCCAGATGTAGGAACCCCTGTACTTAAACAATTGAAACTGCATGATGTGGGAATCAGGGTAACCCTGGGATCCTGTGTTCCTTCTGCTTCGGGGTCTCCCTTAAAAACCTCAAATAGATTTGAAGTACTGAGGGATTTTTCCAGCCCCCCTTTGCAATCCACAGTACTGTCAGAGGAGAGCTGTGAACTACCAGAAACTCTGTCAGGGGAATCAGCTGGATTACAGTCCTCTACGAACAAATGGTTGGACCAATGTTTTTTTATTAGTAAAACTGTTGGGATGTTATTTAAAAGTGTCTCCAAAATAAGGGAGATTATGACAGAGGGCTTTAATCATGTACGTGATATTGCTGTGGATGTAAAAACTATGGTGACCCAGTTGTATGCTCTGGCACCGCCAGAGTTACTCCTGCAGCAGACGGTTCAACCTTTACAATCTGTTGACCAAAATAGGTCTGCTCCAGAAGCAGTTCGGTCCCATGGGGGGGGCGGCTTCCCAGGGTAGTGCTGTGATAAATAGGAGGGAAACCCAAATGATGCAGGATCCGAATGTAGCTCTGTTAAAAATCTATCCCCTAAGGGATGGGAGTAGACCTGATTGGTCTTCAAAATCTTTAATTCAGAAGCATTTGGCCATACTTTTGCAGATTAGTCTGCGTTACCGAGATATTGTACGGTTTTATTTCTTGCCACCACTAGATCAGGGAACTCGTTTGGTGGTTCATTTTAGAAATACAAAGGTCGTCTTGCAAATTATGGCTGCACATCAATTTTTATGCTTCAGAGGAATTACAGTAATAAAAACCTATGTCCCAAGTGCCAAGGTTCTCCCCCCATTAATTGAGCTGGCAGATTTGGGGAGGGGTGCCTTAAACCAGAGAAAATTGGGTACTGCTGATTCAATAATTTATAATGATATAGCTCCCCCTCTGTAGGAGGATGTACAAGAACAAATGGAGGTGGGGGAGGTAGGAAATGGAGCTGAGGGGGAAAATCTCAGCCACCAGGGGCTCGGGGAGAAGGGCGCTCAGGGTCAAGATCAACATACTTATCCCTTGAGACTGGAGGCCTTGTCACCTCCTATGATTCTCCAAAAAAACCTTCCTCTGGTTAATCTTGTCAATGCCCCTTCTAAAGCTATAGTTGATCCTTTTGCATTTTGCCTTCAGCTATGCCCCAAAATTTTTGAAACACAGGGTGTATCCTGGAAGTCTTCCTTCTCTATCCGTTCACTTACTGAACAAAAGCAAATTCTAGATAGGTTAAGGAAACTACAGGATTTATGCCAGCAGGTGAAACCTGTAATGGAAGGGGAGAAAGATGAAGAGGTTTTAGCCCTGAACCAGGTCGAAAAGCACCATATTACTACTCAGAGGGCTGAGGCACAGAGGGATGCGTCCGCAGGGTCACTGATGCTTCCTTAGAGCAAGGGGATTGTACATTTAAGGGAATGCTGACTCCTCTAGGCAGTTTGGCTACTACTGAGCAAAACATGGTGTGCCATGCTCCGCCATTGGAGACTGGCCCAGATGTATTGCCAGTAGAAAATTTAGGTCATTCTGATGATTGCCCCCAATGACATTCGCTGGGATGTGATTTGGGTATAATTAATGTATGTGTGTGGAATATTGCAGGGTGGGAAAGGTTAATGCATTCCAATGATTTCCTCCCTTTTATGTCNGTAGTTAGGCAAGAGAATAAGGTGGGTAAAGTCTCCAGGGAAGAGTGGGAGGAGTACTTTTCTAGCATATGATGATATATTGTTCATTAATTGATGATATATTGTTTATTAATTGATGGTATGGATTGGATTATGTATGATGATGAATTTTGTTATTAGTAATTTATTTTGGGTCCCCTGTGTGGGATTTAACCCAGCTGTTTTCTGTTTACTATGTTATGCTTTTTTCATTTTTGTTGTAAGCCGCCTCGAGTTGCCTTGGCAAATAAAAAGTGAAATGAAATGAAATTATACTCCCAAGACCCCGGCCGGAATGATGTACCAGTTTCTCCATCTCTATTGCTGCCATGGAACCCTGTACAGGCTGTTGAAATTGAAGATCTGATTGGTAAACTGAAAACTGGAAAAGCCCCGGGGTCGGATTTTATTCCGGCCGAGTTTCTGAAATTGAATAAGACATGGTGGGCGACTGTGCTGGCTAGTTTGTTTACAGGCATCAACCAGACTGGGAAGATTCCTGGAAGCTGGAGAAAGGCTACGGTTGTTCCAATTTATCATTATCCCTGAGGCATCAGTGTGGCTGGAGGAGAGTGGGAGTGGCTGGAGCGAACACACACCCCTGCAGAGAGCGGCGTGTAAAAGGCAGACAGCCCTTGGTGTGCGCACCGCGGGCGTGCGCGCTTAAGGGCTGCGTGCACAAGGGCATGCCCTTGTGCACGTGGCCTTAGGTGCGGCCGGCGCAGGGGCTCCCCCTCCCCCTTTCCTCATTGTTCTCTCTTCCTTGTCTGCCTGGTGGCAAGCTGGGTGATTGCCCCATGGCAGAGGCTTCGTATACTCAGGTAACATCAAGGAAGAGGGGACGTCAGCAGCTTCCCTCTCCAGATGTAGGAACCCCTGTACTTAAACAATTGAAACTGCATGATGTGGGAATCAGGGTAACCCCGGGATCCTGTGTTCCTTCTGCTTCGGGGTCTCCCTTAAAAACCTCAAATAGATTTGAAGTACTGAGGGATTTTTCCAGCCCCCCTTTGCAATCCACAGTACTGTCAGAGGAGAGCTGTGAACTACCAGAAACTCTGTCAGGGGAATCAGCTGGATTACAGTCCTCTACGAACAAATGGTTGGACCAATGTTTTTTTATTAGTAAAACTGTTGGGATGTTATTTAAAAGTGTCTCCAAAATAAGGGAGATTATGACAGAGGGCTTTAATCATGTACGTGATATTGCTGTGGATGTAAAAACTATGGTGACCCAGTTGTATGCTCTGGCACCGCCAGAGTTACTCCTGCAGCAGACGGTTCAACCTTTACAATCTGTTGACCAAAATAGGTCTGCTCCAGAAGCAGTTCGGTCCCATGGGGGGGGCGGCTTCCCAGGGTAGTGCTGTGATAAATAGGAGGGAAACCCAAATGATGCAGGATCCGAATGTAGCTCTGTTAAAAATCTATCCCCTAAGGGATGGGAGTAGACCTGATTGGTCTTCAAAATCTTTAATTCAGAAGCATTTGGCCATACTTTTGCAGATTAGTCTGCGTTACCGAGATATTGTACGGTTTTATTTCTTGCCACCACTAGATCAGGGAACTCGTTTGGTGGTTCATTTTAGAAATACAAAGGTCGTCTTGCAAATTATGGCTGCACATCAATTTTTATGCTTCAGAGGAATTACAGTAATAAAAACCTATGTCCCAAGGGCCAAGGTTCTCCCCCCATTAATTGAGCTGGCAGATTTGGGGAGGGGTGCCTTAAACCAGAGAAAATTGGGTACTGCTGATTCAATAATTTATAATGATATAGCTCCCCCTCTGTAGGAGGATGTACAAGAACAAATGGAGGTGGGGGAGGTAGGAAATGGAGCTGAGGGGGAAAATCTCAGCCACCAGGGGCTCGGGGAGAAGGGCGCTCAGGGTCAAGATCAACATACTTATCCCTTGAGACTGAAGGCCTTGTCACCTCCTATGATTCTCCAAAAAAACCTTCCTCTGGTTAATCTTGTCAATGCCCCTTCTAAAGCTATAGTTGATCCTTTTGCATTTTGCCTTCAGCTATGCCCCAAAATTTTTGAAACACAGGGTGTATCCTGGAAGTCTTCCTTCTCTATCCGTTCACTTACTGAACAAAAGCAAATTCTAGATAGGTTAAGGAAACTACAGGATTTATGCCAGCAGGTGAAACCTGTAATGGAAGGGGAGAAAGATGAAGAGGTTTTAGCCCTGAACCAGGTCGAAAAGCACCATATTACTACTCAGAGGGCTGAGGCACAGAGGGATGCGTCCGCAGGGTCACTGATGCTTCCTTAGAGCAAGGGGATTGTACATTTAAGGGAATGCTGACTCCTCTAGGCAGTTTGGCTACTACTGAGCAAAACATGGTGTGCCATGCTCCGCCATTGGAGACTGGCCCAGATGTATTGCCAGTAGAAAATTTAGGTCATTCTGATGATTGCCCCCAATGACATTCGCTGGGATGTGATTTGGGTATAATTAATGTATGTGTGTGGAATATTGCAGGGTGGGAAAGGTTAATGCATTCCAACGATTTCCTCCCTTTTATGTCCAAGTACCAAGTCATCTGCTTACAGGAAACAAGGGCACTTACTCCCCTTGATCTCCCAAATTATAAGACATTCTCTCTGTTGGCAGAATCCTCCCAAAGAGGAGGTCGCCCAAAGGGGGGCTTGTCTTGTCTGGTATCAGCAGAATGGGTTAATGATTATGAATGTATTTTGGAGCTACCTCCTGTGGCTATGGCAATTCTTCTAAGACTGGGGCAGGAATCCTATATATTTGTAAATGTGTATGTTCCACCACGGAATTCAGGCTCTTATGATGTTAAAGTTTGGGATATTCTCCAGACTGCATTGGATGATCTTCAGGATCGCTACACGAAAGCTATGTTCTTTCTTGTGGGTGACTTCTATGCCAGATTAGGGTCAATTAATAGGTTCCTGGAAGAATATGGGATCACACTTCCCTCTTTGGATACTGTTTATTTAAAAGAACGTAAATCTAAGGACCTAAAGATAAATTCCCAAGGGCTAAGATATGCTGCCATGATTCGGGATTTAACTTTTTTGATATTAAACAGGTCAGGCTTTTCAGATTCCGAGGGGGAATTTACCCATATAGGGGCCCAAGGGGCTAGTGTTATCTACTTAGTAGCAGTTTCATGTAACGCACTTAGTCGGGTACTCGACTTCAAGGTAAATGCTCTATTTTTAAGTGATCATCTGCCCCTATCCTTCAAAATTGATCAGGTCCATAGAATTGAGAGAAGGAGAGTAGGTTCTCCCATCTAGAATGCTTCCAATCTCGAAAATGGAATGCTTCCCTGGTTATAGAATTAGAGAACTTGATAAAGGGGCAGGAATGCGAGGATATATATACACAAGTCTTGACAGCAGGGGAGAGTAGGGAAATAATGGAATCCTTTAGTAAATTGATAAATTTATTCCAATGTCATCTGTCTAAGGAAAGAAGTAGGAATTTGGGAAGGAAGCAAAATCAACCTTGGTATGATCTGGAATGTAGGGAAGCTAAGCATAAAATGGCTAGCATTTATAGGGACTATCTCAGTAATCATTCACAAGTTCTCCTTCAAGATTTTCATCTTCATAAGAAGAAATATGCTAAATTGATTAAAGGAAAGAGATGATCTCACTGGACTGCCAGTTGGGATAATATGTTATTAGCCGTAGAAAATAAGGATTATCGGAAATTTTGGAAGTTGACCAAAAATGCTATCTATAAGCAACCCTGGGAACCAGCGTACCCAATTCCATCTGATACATGGGAACAGTTTTTCGGCAAGCAGTTCCAGAGATCTATGGACGAGGAATACTTATTGGCCCTAAATATTGATGAAACATTGGAGTGGCCTCCGATTCTGGAAGAGGAATTGGTTTATCACATAGGAACGTTTAGAAGTAATAAAGTCCCAGGATTTGATCATTTGCAAATAGAATGCATTAGGTCCCACCTTGATTGGTGGATACCAATGCTGACAGCTTTATTTAATGGTATTATTACTAGTGGGATTATCCCTAATTCTTGGGGATTAGCCATTGTGATAATCATCTATAAGTAGGGATCTCACTCTAATCCTAGCCTATTAAGTGTGGTGAGCAAGATCTTTGTCAAAGTGCTCTTATTTAGACTTAATTCATGGATTAAAGATAGAAAAATATTCTGGCCAGAGCAAGTTGGGTTCCAGAGGTCTCACTCCACTGTTGAGCATTGTTTAATGCTTTTCCATTTAATCGAAAACTATAGGGCAAAAAATCGTCATTTTTATGCTGCATTTCTGGACCTTGCTGCAGCATTTGATTCAGTTAGCAGGCGATTACTCTGGACTAAATTGCTAGATACAACAATCAATAGAACGTTACTACTACTTATATATAAACTGTACCAGAATTCCTCCCTAAAAATTAGGGTGGATAGAGTGGGCCATCTGACTAGGGAAGTATTGACAAATGTGGGGGTCAGGCAGGGGTGTGTCCTGGCCCCCACTTTGTTCAATTTGTTTATTAATGATTTGATACCTAAGCTGGCCAACATGAATTTTCACCCGCCAAAGTTGGCTGATAGGGCAATTGGCTGTTTATTATTTGCGGATGATCTGGCTCTGGTATCTCAGACCAGAGTTGGCCTTAGGAGACAACTAAAAGAATTTGCGTATTACTGCCAGACCAACGAATTAGTAATAAATTATGAAAAA
>QEPC01010294.1:2549479-2559941 GCA_003113815.1 Sphenodon punctatus | reverse complement strand
ATTAATTGATGATATATTGTTTATTAATTGATGGTATGGATTGGATTATGTATGATGATGAATTTTGTTATTAGTAATTTATTTTGGGTCCCCTGTGTGGGATTTAACCCAGCTGTTTTCTGTTTACTATGTTATGCTTTTTTCATTTTTGTTGTAAGCCGCCTCGAGTTGCCTTGGCAAGAGAGCGCGGTATACAAATAAAAAGTGAAATGAAATGAAATTATACTCCCAGGACCCCGGCCGGCATGATGTACCAGTTTCTCCATCTCTATTGCTGCCATGGGACCCTGTACAGACTGTTGAAATTGAAGATCTGATTGGTAAACTGAAAACTGGAAAAGCCCCGGGGTCGGATTTTATTCCGGCCGAGTTTCTGAAATCGAATAAGACATGGGGGGCAACTGTGCTGGCTAGTTTGTTTACAGGCATCAACCAGACTGGGAAGATTCCTGGAAGCTGGAGAAAGGCTACGGTTGTTCCAATTTATAAAAAGGGCCCCCCAGCAGAAGCTAAGAACTATAGATTGATCAGTTTACTTAGTATTGTGGGGAAATTGTACGCCAGTTATCTGGCCGTAAAACTGGAGGAGTGGATAAAGACCAATAAGATTATGAGAGATGAACAGAATGGATTTAGGACTGGCCGATCTACGATTGATCACTGCCTGGTTTTAGAACATATGGCAAAGAAGTATTATAGGCCAGGCCTGTTCACAGCCTTTATTGACCTCCGGTCGGCTTTTGACCTGGTTTCCAGGGCACATCTGTGGCAGAAGTTGTTGGCTACAACAACAGACAGTAGATTACTCTTCCTGATCCAGGGTTTGTATTCGGATACGACACTGAAGGTTAGACTGGATCAGGAGGGTTCCCTCTCGGCTCTGGTTAGAACAGAGAGGGGTGTGAAACAAGGGTGTGTGCTGGCCCCCCCACACTATTTAACTTATATTTGGATGATGTAATGGAAGTGTTGTCAGCACCACATTTCCATCTCCCCAAATTGGGGGATATAGAAGTGGCCATAATCCTTTATGCCAATGACGAAGTCATGATGTCAAGGACCAGGGTGGGGCTCTGTAGACAGCTAACAGCTTTTGCTTCTTATTGTAGTTATAACTTTTTGAAAATTAATTATGATAAAACTAAAATCTTGGTTTTCTCACCTAGGCATAGGACTTATGGATGGCATTTAGATGGATATCAGTTGGACCAGGTTAAAGTGTATAAATATCTGGGGCTGGTTTTTCAGGCCAATGGCACTTGGAATGCCCATGTGGGAATGGTGTCCAGACAAGCAGGTATCGTGGCAAGATCTATTTCCCGCTTTTTTTGGGCTAGAGGTGGCCAGTTGGTATCCCCGGCATTCAGAGTATATAGAGTTAAATGCCTATCTCAAATACTTTACGGGGCTCAGCTACGGGCAATTGGAAAGATCAGGAATTTGGAACCTCTATTGGTCACTTTCCTCAGATCCATCTTAGCAATTCCAAATAGTGCCCCTAGCAGTGCGGTCTGCCTAAAGTGTGGATTTCTGCCACTAGAAGCACAGGTATGGATGACAACATTTAACTATTGGATTAGACTCCATTTTGGACTGGCGGCCCCATTTGCTCGGCTGGTCTTAACTGACCAACATAGAAGTACCTGGGTGGAAGCGGTGGTTAGAAAGCTGGGCACAAGAGGCTTATCACCTGCTATTCTAACTCTTTTGGGATATGAGGGGGTGAAGAGACTTGTTATTTTATTTATTTATTTATTTATTTATTTTTAAATTTATATCCCGCCCCTCCTGCCCACAGGGCAGCCCAGGACGGCGAACAATATTTCATTTAAAACAATAATAAAATTTTAAAACAATTTAAAATACACTACATGGGGAAAGCCCCCATCCACATCCCCACCCCTACCCCCCGCCAAAAGCCTGACGGAACAGCCAGGTCTTACATATATGCCGAAACAGAAGGAGAGTGGGAGCCAGCCGAGCCTCCCCCGGGAGCGAATTCCACAGCACAGGGGCGACCACCGAAAAAGATCTAACATCGGTGGCCACCCACCTCGCCCGGGGAACCTCCAAAAAGGCTCCCACGGACGATCTCAAGGGTCGCACGGGTTAATGTTAAGCGACGAGTGGAGGATATTTTCTATCAGGAAGATATAGCAGAGGTTAAGGATAAAAAGTCGCTGAAGCTGTACTTGGGATTGCCTATTAGGCCCTTAGTGGCCGCCCCTTACCTGGAGTATAGTATGGGGCTGGCCACCAGGAGATGCTATACAATGGCTCGACTGAATATTTTTCCCTCGGCTCAAACGTTGGGGGGGGTATCCCCCTGGCAAATCGACTATGTAGTTGTGCCCTGGCCTGCATAGATTCCATTGAACATATACTTCTGGATTGTGAACTATATGCTGGACTTAGTGCCACACTAATAACCCCACTTTTGGAGGGATGTTTGGGCTGGCCTCCGGCCGCGATTGTGGTGCACCTTCTTGCTGGTAGAGAGAAGCAAGCTACTAAGAGTGTAGCTAGGTTTTTATATAGTGTCCTGAACTCTAAAAGTAATAAGGGGTAGATTGGGTGCTACTCAATACTTAGCCTGGTTATATATTGGCTGCCATAGCGTATAGTACTGCAATGATAGAGGACGGGGATGGAGGTTATTTGATCCTTTTGCTCTGCTCCTGGATTAGATATCTAAGGCTATATTGTAATTGGATGCTGGGCAATAATAATTTATATTCATTTTGGATATGAGAAAGTTGATGATGCTTGTTTGTATGCATCGTCCTCCTATATGTGATTGTTTATTTGTCATTTGATATGGCTTCGGCTGACTCAGTAAAATTTTATTATTATTATAATAAATAAAATATGGTTTTTCTTACTCTAGCTAATGCTGAGATCCAAATGGAAGCCAAAGACACTTAAATTTTAGAACTACTATAGCATGGTGGCAACCATGCTGTGGGAACAAGAAGCACGCCACTCAACTCTGACATTTAAATCAGAGACAATTCCTGTGAAAATGAGGGATATTCTTTACATTTGAACCACAAGGGATGAAGTGATAAACTGAAATGGTTTTGATTATGGAAAGTATTGTCAAAGAAAGCGGACCTTTTTAATGTTAAAAATTGGTATTTTTTTGGTTTAAAATTTTAGTGTTACATAAGTGTTACATTCCCCCAAATGCTGAAGGATAAGCAGGACTTAGTGTAAAAAATGTAGGGGGGGGGGGGATGATGATGAAAAAGCAGAATCTATTATTATTTATGCTCAAATCTGTGGTGTGAACGTGGACTAAACCTACTACCTGCACATGTGCACACAGTGGTGCCAGAGAGGAAGTCTGCTGCCTTCCACTGCACTGTCACCTGCCTCCTCCTCCACAATCATACACTGCATAAATAAGGATATCCTGCAAGAGAATTACACTCAATCTAGAGATGTGTCTATATCTTGTTCCTAAGAAAATCTGTTCAAGTTTGTTTGAGAAAGAATGCTAAAAATCACCATGTCACTTTCTCTATTTTGATTTCCTCAGGAAGCTTTAATTATATTTAATGCAATAGTTCCTGGGGGACTCATTGATGGACCGGGGCCCCATAGTGTAGTACTTTGCACAAGTCAAGATGATTGTAAACTTTGAGGCCACCCAACTGTTTTCAAAGACAGAAGAACATGGGAGAATTCTTCTGAAAAATCTACACAATACAGAAATTTGTGGCACCAACAAAATAGATGATTGTGTTGGGTATAATTAATCTTGTATTACTACTTGTTAGGCAAGAAATTCACAACTCAGCTGTGGTTCTATTGCAAAGTTTTACATCATCTCTTGCTGGTGATAATAAAAAATAGACATTTTATAATATGTAGTAGTAAAATTATATTGTCTCAAACCATAGGTTATGACAAAATTGAAAAATAAAATAAAACATAACACGGTATCAGACCACACCAATTCTGGGAGGAGGCCAATGGATGTAGATGACTAACAAGAACTGACTGCTGAATGATATGTATTCAACTGCAGATACTACTTATTTAGTACGTGAGGCTTGACAGAACTTTCCCTTGGTAATGAACAGAGAGCAGCAAAACAATTTTAGTACCAGTTTACTCAGTGTCTATCTTACCAACATACAATTCAGTCTCAGAATTTCCCAAAATACAAAATATGAATGTCAAATACATACCTGTTTAGCCATATTTTCTATAAATTTTGTTGATCTTTCCCTTAAAAATGTGACAAGATCTTTATATATGTCACTTTTTCTCTCATAGTCAATATCATCTTTTTCCTTTTCCCTACCCTGAAAAAACACAAACAAGTTGAATAATTTCAAACGTTCTCTGACATAAAACGTTTCATCTCTAAGTCCATGATTAACAAGCCACTTTCTGCAGTGGTTTGTGGGTCGCGGCGTTAGGAACACAGGCTCTAACTTTGCAATGGACATTGTGCTGGCTGGTCTGTGTGCCAACAACTGCACTTCAGTAGCACTTAATGTAGGTTCAAGTGTCCATAAATATGCAGCTTGTAGGAAGATGAGGGGCTCTGGACAAATCGTGTAGGTCATGACTACCAGATATACTGCTTACTTCTGTGAGTAGTACCACTAGCATCAACAGAACTACTCATGGGAGTAAGCATTTTGTTCATTAGAACGTTTTAAAAAGATTATGCCTTTATTTATAACTAGGGACAAATATGTGGAGATTTCCCCTTAAAATGCATCAAATTTTTTGTAGGTTTTAATTTTTAATCATATAATTCTGTCTTGTCAAATATTTATGCAGTGTATGATTGTCATAAGGGAATAATAGCTTTGTTATTAGCATGCTGGACTGGCACAAAGTAATCTGGATCCCATTTCCAGCTCTATCACAGAGTTCCAGTGTGAATTTGGATCACTCAGCTCAATTTTGTAGCATAACATATAAGTTAAGGTAAGTGAATGGGAAGGAGGTGAAATTATTGTATGAGCTGGTTTGTATGATGTTTGCCTTTATTCTTTTTTAATTTATTTATTTATTCAGGTTTTTACCCCATCCTTCCCACAAAGGCTCAGGGCAACTTACAAAGATATAGAAAATATAAAAACAGAGAGAGAGCAAGAGAGAGATAGATATGAATGTCTCACATCTCTTCCGAAAAATGAGCAGGCTCGGGCTTAGGCAGATGTTCCATAATTGTGGAGCAGCCACCAAGAACGCCTCTGCGTCTGCCCTTGTTGTACAGACCTCATGGGCAGTTGGTACTTGCAGGAGGGCATCCTCAGCTGACCTCAGAGACTGCGACCGAACATAAGGGAAGAGGCAATTCTTCAGATACCCAGGGATCAAGCTGTTTAGGGCTTTATAGGTCAAAACCAGCACCGTGAATTGTGCCTGGAAAGCTATTGGCAGTCACTGCAGACTTCAGAGCACTAGTGTAATGTGCTCCTGGTGACCCACCCGACAGAAGGTGGACCACCGTGTTCTAATCTGCACCAACTGCAACTTCCAAGCAGTTATCAAGGGCAGTCCAACGTACAGCACACTGCAGTAGTCTAGCCTCAAGGTTATGAAGGCTTGGAAGACAGTAGTCAAATCGAAGTCTGACTAAAAAGGTCAGGCCTAAAAGGCCTTCTCACCAGATCAAGTTGGAGAAAGGCACTCCTGGTCACCACCGCAACGTGGCCATCCAGGCACAGCAGTGGACCCAAGAGCACCCCGAAGCTCCAGAGATTATGTCTAGAGAGCAGGTGGGGATGACTAGTAGTGATAAGGGTCTGTAATATAAAATAGCACAGAACTGTGTGCACAATATGAGAACACAATGGTGTGAACCTTAACTGTCCACTTCCACTTGTTGGAGAAGGAGAGTTGGGAAATATAGCAACCACATATCAGGTAAAAACTTAATTTTTTATGTTACTTGTGTTTTTGAAGATATTGGCTAAGAAACACAGCATGTATTCTACTTGCTTCTGAGACTCACATTCTTTGAAAGCACCCGGTTAAATGAGAAGGATTTGGTGAAATGAAATCTCATGCTGTCTTGAAACCTGCCACAAGAGAACATTGCTGTATCTGTACTGTTGTTATGGAACACTGCATTGTCAGTTACTGCACTGTCATAGAGAGTACCGCTCAACCATTAGGGGTGAAATGAGATTTTGACCCCTGCAATAATCTTGCTGAGAATGGGCTTCCTGGCGAGATTCTCCGGGTCAAGAATCTTGCGAAAATCAGTGTTTTGCCGCCACTGTCAACAAGACTCTTTGTGCCGCAAAAACATCTCCAAAATGTTTTGCCCATGCACAAAATGGCCGCCGGAGCCATGTATGCGCAGAAGGGGACAGTGGTCATTTTGCGCATATGCAGAATACTTTCTAGTTTTCAAGAATTGCGCAAGATTTTCAAGAAACCCCCTAAAACACTCTGCGCATGCATAAATGGCCACCGGGGAGCACACATGCACAGAATGGTTGCAGCAACTATTTGCACATGCACAGGGCGTTTGGGGGATTATTGAGAATCTCACGAGATTCTCCAGAAACCCTAGTGAGATCTCACGAGATCTCACGAGGGTTGCAAGAATCGCAAAAGATTCTTGTGAGAATGCACACAGTTCTCGTTTTTGTCTGCAGCGCCTTGTGACTCACATTGTTAACAGTTACATCAGCATATCAGTATGCTGCTGCCTGGGGAAATGTATGCTGTTATTCTCTTTTATATGTTGGCTTCACATTAGTGTGTTCTTATGACATAATTGGAAAAAAGGCTCCCACATCCCTCTGAAGCATATAACATTTAAAAATGTTAATGGTGGGAAAGCTTTTTTGTGTGACACCTTCTGCATATGAGATTTGGGTGAAATATTTCTCAAACTGCTGCTGCAAAAGCCTTACAAAGTTTGCTGATTGCCATTTGTTTTTTACATTTCCACCTATTTGTAAAGTAAAACTGCAAGGAAAAAAGGATACAGGCATGTACGTAAGTTATACACACACAGAGAAAAGCAAGATTGAGGTAAACTTTAATTTATATTTTTTAAATAACTGGCATGCTTTCCAATATATTTAGACAACTTTACCATGTCAAAGGGAAATTTAGACACCTTGCTATGGTTCATATTCAATCATAATTATTACTTACCCCATTTAAAAATACTCCTGCTGTGCTGCAAGTTACATACAAATTTTCGGTGTCATGTGGCTTTATAATCAAATAGCAAATTTCTCCATGGACTTGCCTCCAAGGTGGGGCACGACATCCGTTGGAGAATTCATAATCTGAAATCAATTAACAGCAATGTTTTTGTATACACTTCCCCCACCTTAAAACGGCATTTCTAATTAAATGAATAATCATACACATTCAAAGTCAATACTGCCATTCTTGGTCATGTGGATAATCCACATTCAAATTTTAAGTTTTGAACCTTGTTGGGCCCATGCTTAGTTCTCCCCGAAACTCTAAGCGGCCCACATAGAGGAATGTCTGGTGCAGTAAGGCAAGCAGATTTCCGCTTCACCACAGCCTGCAGGGCTAAGACAGTGACTCATCCCAGTGGGGAATCACCAAGCGGAAGGGTCTCTAAACACTCCTTGATCCCTGCCCTAATGCCTCACTTGATCATCTGGCTAAAAGGCACGCCCCTATCTGCATCGAGATACAAAGTCAAGAAAGTCAAAAGCAGGAAAGGCAGAGAGTAAGGGGAGTCAACCAGATGGAGAGAAATCAAGGGGTATTTTCAGACGTGACAGGGCCACTATTGGCCCCATCATGGAATCACCAATTGATCCCCGCCAGGATCAAAATGGCACGGCCAACAGACGTCCCGGCTGATCCGGCGGGGAATCGGGGGAGGGACTGCGCGGCCAACGTGTGGCCACACAGCCCCCCCCCATGCTCCCTAGGCCGCCCGCCCCCTGCGAGATGGGCGGGCGCCACAGTCAATGCAGCCGCAGCCCCCGCCCGCCCCCTGGGGCATTGACCACGGCCCGGAATCAGCGGCAGGCACGGCCGCTGATTCCAGGCCATGCTCAGGGGACAGACGTGACGATCCCGTTGATCACGGGGGGGAATCTCATTGACCACGCAAATGGCCATGGTCCAGCTAGGAGCGCCATTTGCGTGGTCAATGAGATTCCTGCCCGTGATTCACGGGGGTGAACATCTGGCGGGAATCATCCGTCGGGCCAACAGACGTTACAGTCCCTTGCTCACCATGTGGGTATTCACCGTGGTTGAGCATGGGATCGTAACGTCCAAAAATACCCAAGGACCCAATGAATGATGGGATTGATTAAGCAAAGAATAAAGCATCCTGAGACTTCTATGCCTCAAATGTTAATGAAATCCTACCCAGCCACAGTTGATCAAACCAATCACAATTTGGCCTACCAAAAGTTAAACACCCACCTAGCTGCATTGAGACAATCATCCCTGGGAACACCTCCCACTTCATGAATTCCCTGTCCTATGGAAAACTATAAACAAACATTTGACTCTGTATAACTCTACTTGTATCCTCATTGTTGTAGCTATTGAAACTTGGGAACACAGTATTTGACTCAATCATGTCTGCTACATTGCTAAGCGTATAGTTATAAGTATATGAGTTACTGACTTGTACTCCACATAATTATATTGTTTGGCCTTTTAAATAAATCTCTTAGTATTAGAATAACTTCTGACTGTTTTGCTCTTTTACCCTCTATGCTTTTCCTCAGTTTTCCCTGCTGCAACACTCCATTACCTAACATAAAGATCCTGGAATCAAAGGGACTACTAATATTTTCAAGAATCAGCCTTCTACCCAAGGGAGGGGGAGTTGGAGATGGTCTTAAGAGGGGATGGCTGTGTGTGTATGTGTGTGTGTGTGTGTGTGCGCGCGTGTTTAAATGGAACTGAACTTATAAAGGCTAGCAGCTGGAAAGTGCTGTGAGCCCTGTGGATTAACAAAGTGGCATTTAGTCTTGAGGCGCTGAGTCAGGGGCACATAAGGGTCACAGATTGCGGAATTTGAACCCAGCCTAAAGGAAGCAACTAGAGAATGCTGTCTTTCCTTGCTAACATCATCTCTGGGATCACAAATATTGTATGAGTGTCTGTGTGTGCAACAACTCCAGGGAGCAGCCCTGTCAGTCAAAATGGCATAAGGAAGGATGTCCACATAGGGAGGTTAGCTCCACGCACAGTTTACACAAACAGCACACACCCACGTGTCACATAAGCAGTACACAATAGCAAGGAAATTCAAAGAAATAATGACATTTCTGAATGGCAAGTCTGGTAACAACCTGCAAGGTCTTGAGCACTCTCGCTCAATCCATCACAGCACCATGGCACATTTACATGCTTTTCTGTATCAGTGCTAGAGTTCTCAGCACCTTGTGGGCTGGAGCCCTTAAACAGCCCAGCTAACTTCAATGGTACTAGTCATATAAATACACACTACTTATATGGACAAAAGCTTACAACAAACTCAGTCTTTGTAAGTATATTTTGTTTTTTCCCACCATTTGAAAGTATAAATGTAGACTTTAAATCAATTAGAGATATCTAATCAATTAGCATCTTTAAAATTTAAAGGGAGAAAACAATCTGATTTTTCTATTTGAAGTATATAAGCATAATTCGCATTCGTCCAGATGCTTAAGGGGTTTGCATAGTGTGCATAAGTAGCACGCTAGAGTGCTACGCTAGATTTAGAAGTGGGTGTCAAATTTTCATTCACAGCAAGATGAATCATTGTGCAGTATAACCACAGTCTGTGGGCTGCTACCTGTAGCGTGGGAGTGTAGAATGTACCTTTGTACCTAGGGCACGTGTACCAGTGGTCAGACAGACCACACTTCATGTTGACCACATGGAGGGGCTATGCTAGGCTCTCGGGAAGGGGGTTGACACTGCATGTGCAAGCAAGAATGGGCCATGGACAGTCACTGGGTGAAAAAAGAGAGACAGTAATTCACAGTAGCCTGTGAGTCACCTGCTCGTCAGTTTGGTGGCTGCCAGATGTTCGTCCACTTTCACCTTGGGGCAGGCGGCCGGCTGCTAAAGGATGCATGTCTGGAAAACATCAGTGACGCAGCATGAGCTAAGGCTCATCCAGCCGGGCTAATCCAGGCTACGTGCACCCTTCCATCTGCTAGGTCATGCCCAGGCTGACTGTGAAGCGAGGTCCAAGGACCAGAAGAGCGCATGCACCCCAGCCTGCCATACAGCTCATCGGGGGTACCAGAGGAGCACGCTCACCTGGCCCGCCAAACAGCTGATGGAGGGGAGGCCAGAGGAGCGTACTTACCTGGCCTGGAGGGGTGCCAAACAGCTGATTAGGTGGGCCTGGAGGAGCACAGGTGTGTGCACTAGGGCTGTAGCGGCATACCGCCGCAGCAGCTTTTACCGACGGAAACCCCTATTCCGCACATCGTGGCACGGTACGGCAGAGGCAGCTTTCCGAGGGCTG
>QEPC01010294.1:2518872-2536438 GCA_003113815.1 Sphenodon punctatus | reverse complement strand
ATCTGCGAATTCTTGTAGCGAAAAAAATGCAGAATCGCGGAGTATCGCGCGAAATTCTGCGAGGCGCAACCTGGGATGCCAAGGTTTAGGAATGGAATCGCGGAGCGGTAACAGCTGCTGCCGCATCAGCCCTATTCCTTATCCCCTGGCAACAACGTATAATCAAAATTCCCTTCTTTGACTGTCGGAACAAAAAGACCTTTATTGCTGAAACTCCTACTCATTAAAGATGGCAAGTTTTGAGAGACAGAATTTGCCGAGGGGCTAGTTTTCCGCTTGGCTATAAGAGCAGGGTGTACAAGTGGAGCACAATCCAAAAAGTGCTCATTAATATCATCATCATGATCATCAATTGATACCAGAGGAGCGGGTTTATTCATAGATAGCTGGTTCTTCCTTTCCGTTGGCACTGCATCCTTCCCCATACCCTCCTGAAAATCATTTGAAATACGATCAATAGATACCCCTTGCATTAATAAGTGTTTCCTAGCAAGAAAGAGTCGCCCTATCATCTGCAGATTACAGAACTCTATTATCATCCTTACCCTATTTCTAGGGCTATGGAGCCAGACCACGTCCCTAATCCCAGATTTTGGTACATTAAATCTTAATAGCTGGGACAGGTTACGAGCAATATGGGTATTACTATCCCAATATGGAAGCCATCCATCTGAAAGTGGAGAGGCTTGGAGCCATATCTTATGTGTAAAAAAGGGGAATTGCCTGCAAGTCATATTATCGTAAGACCGTAGGTACTCAGGAAAAGTCTTGGGCCTAGGACCAGTTCTACACTGATTACTATGGCTTGCTGGGGGCTCCATCAGGGGTTTACTTCTGTTCTGTACTGTACTGTTTACTTCTGTTCTGTTCTTCCGCCCTGATATTAAATGCTCCCCAGCTATGGAAGGCAAGAAGAGGCTGAGGATTTCCTCTCTCCCCCCCTCCCCTTTGCAGGCTGTCGATTATCTGTGCTCCAAGCAGGTGAAAATTACTGACTTTGCCAAAGGTATGAGGGGGCAGCTTGTGGACCCCCAATCCTCCCCTTGTGTGCAAGAGACATTATTGCCCTCTGTGCAGGACTCTTTGATAGGCTCCCTTATTTTTGGTGGCCGTACGGCTGATAATCTCGCTTTGGTACAGACTAAAGGGTCCCCGCAAGGTAATTCTGGGCCTCCAGACTTACTACGCCCCAATGGTGTAGGATCTATCTCTCTATCTCCCCCTCATGGCACATCTATGCAATGGGGGGCATCTTATAGAAGCCCAGTGCTTAAGATTTCCGATTTGAACCAGTATTTGCTATCCTTCAAAGCCCAGCTTCATGAGGCTATGGGGAAATAAATAACTCTGCTGCCAGGGTCATCCACCTCGCCAGTCGCTTCGACCATGTGCAGCCCCTCCTCTCTTCGCTTCACTTGCTTCCCCTTCCTGAACGAATCCTGCACAAGCTGCTAGTCTTAATTAATTCACCTATAAAGCTCTTCACAACCTCGCTCCCCCCTACCTCTCTGCACTTATCGCCCTCCATATTCCAGCCCGTGCACTTCGCTCCTCCTTTGTCCCTTCTCTCACCCTTCCACGCCTTCCCTGCTCCCCTAAGCGCCTTCATCCCTTCTCACTTGCTGCCCCCCATGCCTGGAACTCCCTCCCTGTCCACATCCGCCTTGCCCCCTCCCTTCATACCTTCAAATCTCTCCTTAAAACTCACCTCTTTCGCTCTGCTCTGTCTGACTCTTTATCCTGCTGAGCCACTATTCCTATACCTACGATCGGTTTACCCTTATCCTTGCAACATGGACCTGCCTGCTGTCATTCTCATCGTAACCAAGCCAAGTACGTGCACTTGAGACCTCGCATCTTCATGAATGTTAGACCCCTTGTCTCTCCCTCTGTTCCCCTTCCTAAGTCTCTCCCCCAGCTCCTGTCTCTCAGATTGTAAGCCCTAGGGGCAGGGACCGTGTCTATTTTATTACTTTGTAAAGTGCCAGGTACACTGCTGGCGCTATATAAATGTTTGTTAATAATAATAATAATAATAATAATAACAACAAATAAATAAATAAATAAACATACATTTTATTTATTTATTTTCACTAAATTTATTTCCCACCCCTTCCTGCCAAAGCAGCTCAGGGTGGCTTACAAAATTTAAAAATATATACAAATATATAGTAAAAAATTTAATGCCTAGATGTAGTGACACATTTGAGGTGCTACAAGTATTTACAAATCCCTCCTAGGGGAAAAACATCAAAAAAGCAGAAAAAATGACCCAAACTAAACCATATTTATACATAACAAAGGAGCATTAAAGAGCATAAATATCATGCTTAGTAGTTCACCTTATGTTTCAAACAGTTACCATTCACACGTACCTAATCTCATAATCTGATTCAAATGCTGAAACATCCACCTGTGTTTTCCATTCAAGTGGCTCTCGGAAGACGAATGCTGCTTCTTGTGGATGTTTCTTGCTGAAGCTCTCGGTAAACTTAATTATGTCATTTAGAAGAGATTCATTCAATGGGGTGATTTCTAGTTTGCCAGTTCCAGCTCCAGCAGTGGTCCATTGAGCTGCCCTTGTCAATGCTACTCCCATAGTGTCAAGCTAGTATGCCTTAACAAATAAACATATTTTTTTTTAAAAATTAGTTCCAAAATTTTATCAGAAAGTATCTCTTAGATATTCAGTTATTTCAGTATTCAATGAAGTTGCAGCAATATTATGCAACAGAATGGGGAGACAAACTAATTTTATATTTAAAATAGAATATATTTTTAAATCCTCCACTTTTACTCACCAATCAAGCCAGGACAATCAGGCATCTGTTTGTTTGATATCCCTGATTGTTAGGCCAGACCCCTGGCCCCCCAGAACAAATGTCTGTCCCCCCCCCCTTGTGATAGCCAACTGTCTTGGACCCGGGGGTCAGCAAAGCCCACAGGGGTAACCAAGGAGGCTTGGGGAAAAGCCCCACACTGGATACAAGAGGAAGGGCGGGAGGGGAGGCATGGAAAATAAGGATCGGGCCCAGCCACCCCAGCTCCTAGCAAAATGGGACCACTCATGGAAAAATACCAGCCTAAGGTTGAGAAAAAGACTAGAAGGGAGAGCTCTCTGAATAAAGAATGGAGTCGTTAAGGAGAGAGACTCACCCTGTTGTAACAAAGGACTGGTAGCCCTGACTCAGTGCAGCAATACCCTATCTCCATATTCCCCAAGAGAAACCAGACACACACTCATTGTATCCTGTACCCTGTCGTTAAGCCTTTCCTTCCCTCCCTTCACTTTTTGTTTACCCTTGCCTCCTGTGTAAAAGGTATCTGGTACATCTAGTATAGCCCTTTTTGTCATGGAAGTAACCTCCCCTTGTTAGCTCAATGTACACCCCAAATGACCCTTTGTAGCCTCCCAAAACCCTTTGTTCAGTACCCAATAACTGCCCTGTGTTTTCCCCTCCACCTCTGAGAAATCTTGGGACCCAGATACGTGCAGGTCATTCTGTGCATGTCTGAGTCCCAGACTCTGGTCTGCCCTTTTCTTTCCTCCTCCATTCCCTGAACTCCGCTGGATCCGTGGGTTGCCTGTCCCGTCTCAACAGGCAAGGAAAGGTAACCGCAGGTCCAGACTTTCCCAGCCAACTGGGGAAGCTCTCTCTCTCTCCCCCTCTGTGATCGCGTTCTCTTGCTCCCCATCGCTGAACCCCCCCGCCCTTTTTCGCCTACAATCCCCGCAAGCTGCTTGGGGTTTTCCCCTTGTTAAATCCCGCCAGCCAGATCGGGGCTGTGTTTCTCTGTGTTACATATATATCAATAAACTTGTTATTGGACACTTGTCTCTGTCTCTTTCTATTTGGGGAGGGTACATAAGCTGCCTGTAGCGCGTATGGTCCTCAGCTTGATCCCTTGAACACTAGGGGACCCCCTATTTTGACTAATTCCCCTAAATTTAAAGGTAGAGCAGATATTGGGGAAACGAGGGGGTCTCGTGTTAACATGATGACATCACCTTCCTATAACTACAGCATGGTAATGTCAACCACTCCTGAAGGAGAAACACTGAAACCTGAATCAGGTCTATAGCAGAGTGCAGGTTGCATGAGTGCCTGGCCCTTTAAGAGCGGTTAGGACGAGGCAAAGGGGACAGGCACTGCTGGTGCCACAAGGAACAGCACCAAGATGAATAGCCTAATGAATGAAGGTCAGCTGTGCAAGAGTGTGGCAAAGACAGCTCAGGGGCTAAAAGCACTGGGCTGAGCTCAGTTGGTGTGTGACAGTGAAGGAGACAAGAGCTATGAAGGTGTCCAGCTTTTGC
Organism: Sphenodon punctatus; assembly: GCA_003113815.1. NCBI lineage: Eukaryota > Metazoa > Chordata > Lepidosauria > Sphenodontia > Sphenodontidae > Sphenodon > Sphenodon punctatus. Next base: position 2,532,123 of record QEPC01010294.1, on the reverse strand, counting down.
TGGCAGGAAGTTGTGCCTAGGTTAAGGTACCTGATTATATGGACTCGAGAGTTTGCCTGACCAGAATCAAGGAAGGGGGTCCTTGCTCCTGAAGGGATGCTGCCTGGTCAGAAACATCCAGCTAGCAGGTATTGGAGGAGCCTGAGTGGAAGGTCACAGACTGTATAGATGGTGGAGGAGTAACACTGTAAATAAAGGACACTGGATTGGAGGATCTCACTTGGGGTTGAGTCTCTCGGGTTGGATCAATTACGTTCTTACCCCCCTTAGGGTTACTAACCCTACTACACTAATTATCCCCAAACCCAGTATTATACATCCAGGAATTCTGGAGTAAAGGTTACATTTAAACAAAATAAAAATATGGAAGAGAATGGAAAATGCACATGTAAGGTACCTGTGCCTTACTTAACTATGCCATGTAGAGATGCCATCCAATAAACATATTATCACACTTAAGGTGTTCTAAGAGTTTGTAGTGCCAGATTTAGAAATGTAAATTTGATGGGAAAATATTCTCCAGAAAATTTTCCATATTTCATTTTTCAAATTCTAAGCATCCTGTGTCTTTTTTTTTCTTTTTCTTTTTTGGTAAGACAGTAGTAAAATAGACTGTAAGATTGTGTGAAATATATCCATGTGTTTGGTGTAACATAGGCAGTATAATAATGTGTTATGTATATCTCATTTCAGTTTATAGACTATTATAAAAGTGCAGAGTTAAGGAGGTAGGTGTGATCTGGCCTTGCCTTAAGTTTTAATTTTTCAGGATACAGATAAGGCAAAAAGTACATAAATCTATACTTTTTTAACAACACTGAGTGAAAGCAGTTATATGCTACAAATCCAGAAACAAAAGTTTAATTAAAAACTGGGACATGCCAAACTAGCTCCCAGAGGACCACTAAAAACAGCCAACCATCCCAAAACTTTGGAGAGCTGCTGGTGTCACTACTAGAGTTCTTCCCTCTCCCACAGTTGCCACTGCCACAAGCATTTTAGTTTCCTCCTGCCAAATGCCAGAAGGGATGGGCACCTTGTGAGGGGTGTTGGAAATCTCCTTTCCAGCAGTCAGCAGCAGCAGCCCTCCGGGGCTCTGATGGCAGGGACAGCTCTGTGGGCTACAAACAATAGCATATAGGCCAGCTGCCTGAAGGGCAATAGGAAATGGCTTTGGCCCTTTTCAAACAGACACTCTAACACTGATAAAATGGGTGTTACATTTTATTATACATACTGCAGGGCAGGATTCACCCGTTTCTCTCTGTCTCCTCAGCCAAAACCCTTGTTCACGCCATGGTCATCTCTCGCCTTGACTACTGCAACCTCCTCCTTGCTGGCCTCCCCCGCTCTCACCTGTCCCCCCCTTATCTCCATCCAAAACTCCTTTGCTAGGGTCATCCACTCTGTCCGTCGTTTCGACCACGTTCAGCCTCTCCTCTCCTCGCTTCACTGGCTCCCCCTTCCCCAATGCATCCTTCACAAACTCCTGGTATTCACTTATAAAACCCTTCACAACCTGGCTCCCCCTTACCTCTCAGCTCTAATCTCCTTACACACTCCTGCATGCACTCTCCGCTCCTCCTCTGTCCCCTCCCTCGCTCTCCCTCATCTCCCTGCTCCCGTAACCGCCTTCGTCCCTTCTCCCTTGCTGCCCCCCATGCCTGGAACTCCCTCCCTGCCCACATCCACCTTGCCCCCTCCCTCCGCACCTTCAAATCCCTCCTCAAAACCCCTCTTCCTCACTGCCTTTCCCGATGCCTGTTAGAACTTTCCCCGCAATATTTACTGTCTGCCCTACCCGCAGACTCCTGCCAACTACAACCAAGTCAAGCACGTGCACCTGCGACTTCGCATCCGCTTGAATGTTATTTATCCCTTGTCTCTCCCTATGTCCCCTCTTCTTGTCTTCCCCCTCCGTGTCTATTAGATTGTAAGCCGTAGACAGGAACTACGTCTATCTTGTTGTTCTGTAAAGCGCCAGGTACACAGCTAATGATAAATAATAATAATAATTATAATAATAAATTATAATAATAATGTATAATAAAATGTAACACCCATTTTATCAGTGTTAGAGTGGCTGTGTGAAAAGGGCCTTTGTGGCATGCATGCAGGCCCCTAGCCATATGATGAGCACCTCTGGTTTAATTATGCACTTTTTGCCTTAACTGTACCTTGACCTGGAGGTTTTTTGTTCACTGAATCTTTCTATTACCCAAGGTTTGACCAACAGCAGTCTGCCCTTAATGGCTCTAGCCTTAAACAACAGAAGCATGAAGAAGAAGACAAAGAAAACTAATTGGAGGAATCATTATGGAACTCTTCATATTAGGAAAGAGATGGTAGATTTAAGGTACCAAGGGAAAGTGGGAAGGGAAAATGTTTGTGGACAGGGAAGGAACACAGGTTCTCAGAGTGTGGCAAGGTTACAAAAGCTGGGGTACGGGAGAGACCAATCAAAATATATTATCACTATTAAAATTGTTTATAATATAAAACGTGATTTTAATAGAAGTTTTGGCAATCTGTTTACATAAAAATACAAAGACGGAACATTTTCTTGAAAAATACCGCAACAATTTTCCGGAAAATTTTCCAACTCATGTCTCTTGCCAGATTACAGTGGTTTTTGAAGATAATTTCCCCCGTCTCTCTGTTTCCATTTCCCAAGTAACCTTATAGGGTTTTCCTTAGTGGAGGTAAACAAAAGAAGGAAGCCAGTTGCAGTATTGCTAACACCAGCTGTTCAAAAGTCATGAGTTATGATTCTAAATTCTTTTCAGTTGTCTCTTGCTTTCTGAACTGTTAATACACTGCACTGTTTTTTAAAACTTTTCCTCCACAATCATGCCACCTAGAAGTTTGCTTAAGCGGAGTCCCATGATTTTGGCAACAACGGATTTTAGAAAACCACTTAAATCATGAGAGTTGGCTTTCCTGAGATAATTCAAGACTAGCAAGTTACGTTTGATTCATGTTTAAAACTATTTCAAAATATATACACTGCTCTTTACAAAGTAGTTTGTACAATTCAAATATCTGAAAAATCTAAAAATAGCTAAAAATTGTTAGAGATTAGGAATTATGAGACTTTAAATTCAAACATAGTAAAGCATTTTTGAGCAGCATTTAATGACTGCTATTCTTACAGATGCTCAAGTTTTTCACTTTAATCACGTGATATTTTGGTCTGCCTCCTCTCCCAGTGAATGAACTGGACTATGTTCTTCCTTTACTTTTATTTGTGTGGGTTGTTTAATTAATTATTTATTTCAATTTTTAGCTTGCCCTTCCCAGCACGGTCAGGGCGAACACATATATACATATAACAAGACTTGTCTAAATTTTAAAAACAGCTGTCCCATTTAAAAACAGCTCCCTGAACACTATCCCCATGTCAAACCCTACCCAAATAGATAAGTCTTATATTACCTCTGGAAATTGTACAGGCTATTTAACAGTCCTACCTGGTGCCCTGAGATGGATAAGGAGATGGATGGGGGTCAAACTACTGTCTTCAATAAGTTTCGAGAAGATTTGGGTGCTAAATTCAGGGGCCAAGCTGTTGCCCCCAGCAAGCTCTGGGAGGAGCGAGGCGTTAAAAACCTGAGATTGAGGGATTTGTTGTCATGACTTCTGTTCAGATTATTTTTGTTCAGATTTTTGTTGTTTTTATTATCAATGTTTTATTTAGTTTTTATGTAATTTTGGTATTAATATTGATATGGCATTGGCTGAATCAATAAAATGTATCTTATCAGTCCTATCTGATGAGGCTCGCGAGAGAGCAAGTCCTCCTCATCTCCTCTTTTCTGCATTTAAATTAAGCGGGGAGCTTGCCCTGTTTCCCCTATTTCTGGCAGGGTCCCCAGCAACTATAACAGTACATAACACCTTGCTTCATCCCATTGTCTCTGAAGACAGAGACCTTTGTTTTTCAGGGTTCATTGTCATTTACACGGCTATTTAATAATAAGCAGCTCAACCGCGGGGAAAAGCGTCCGAACAAAAAAACCAGGTCTCCCGCCTACCGTGGGGGGCGAAGGGCACACCTGTTTCAAGCCCCTTTCTCTCACTGGAGCTAGAGGGTCCCTGCTGGGGGCAGACACTCCTCAAGCCCCTTTCTCTGTCGCGCCGGCCTTAGAGACAGACCCCGCGCTCTTTGGGAAGGGGGCAGACCCGCCTCAAGTCAAGCCCCCTCCGGGGAGTAGTGCCTGGGAGTCCCCGCCGCCACCCCCCCCTTCCTGCCGGTACCTTCCCCGAGAAGATCGGGCCCGGCCGGACCCCTCCGCTCGTGGTTCAAGTGAGCGCCTGTGCCGCCGCGCGGTTACTATGGAGACGGCAGTTGCTAAGCGCGCGCCAAGTAAACAGTAGGAGCCAGGGCCGCTGTGTCGGGGAAGGTGTTAGCCGCCGCTGCCGCCGCTTCTCTCCCCCAGCCGCTAGGGGCGGGGGCTGGGATTCGGCTCCCCCCAGAGCCGCGCCCTTCACCCTCCCTTGTGATTCGCCCTCCGTACCCGGCTAGAGAACCGCGCCCGGAGACCCCAAGGTACGAGTTGGGGTTTGTGGCCGCTAAGCAGTCTTGCGGGTGACTGGACTAGGAGGGGCTCTGGGGATGATGGGGCGGTTGATAGAGGATCTGGGGCGGGTTATTGGCTCTGTCAGTGCCAGAGGCCCTGAAGGGGTATCGCTGTTTTGATTAATTATTATTATTATATTAATTATTATTATAAGCATTTATATAGCGCCAGCGATGTACCTGGTGCTTTACAAAAAAACAAGCTAGACACGGCCCCTGCCCGCGTGTGGGTGTTTGTGGTGAGAGAGAGAGTTAGTTAGGGCCAGTCTTACAATTTTGGGGGTCTGCAAAGATAAAATATGGGGCCCCTGGTTGTCCCCTCCCCAGTAGTGTTACCCCCCCCAACCATCCACTCTCCCCAGGGCCCTAGAGGTTCTTATGTTTGGGGGCGGGAGGGGGGGAAGTGGTAAAATATTGCAGGGGGGGGGGGAAGGGAGGGAGGCAGGCAGAAGTGGGGGGAATTGGAGAGGCAGTGTGGGGTAATGGCTGAGTCTGCAGAACTTGGATAAGGAGGTAGTGTGGGACCCTGGTTCAAATTTTGTTTTAGCCAGAAACTCACTGGGTGGTGATGGGCCAGTCACAGTATTCTCTCAGCCTTATCTGCCTCACAGGGTTGTGAGGATGTAAAAAAATAAAATGGTGTTAATTTGTTATTTGTGAAGTGCTCCGAGTGCCATGGGGGGAGGGGGTGCTATATAAAGATCATTTATTATTATTATTAAATAGCTGAGCCTGGAGCAGTCACCCTGGATTGCCCCTGTGGTAAGGCTGGCTCTGTGGTTAGTCTGGGAAGGGGTGGGGGAGAGTGTTTGGTCTACTCAGCCTGCTGGATTCCCTTAACCTAAGGAGACTTCTGCCTCCCCCTCCTCCGGTATAATAAATTGGGAAAGCTTCCCTGAGGGCTCTGCTAGAAAGAGGAAATTGTTTGTCTCTGTGATTATTACTTTTGTGGGGAGGTAGGTTGTTTACTGTCAGTGTTAGAACCCCACGGAACTATAGTTGGTGTGATCCTGTTGGTGTGGGAGGGGTGGAGCTAGCTTTGGGGGCCACTGAAAAGGTAGTTGTCGTGAGTGCTGCGGAGCCGAAGGTGGACGTGGTTTGTGAGATGTAGGATATTTTCAGACGTTACGAGATCACGCTCAACCACGGACAATCCCCTGTGGTGGCGAATTGTCCCGTAACGTCTGTTTGCGCGCCTCCAGATGTTCACCACGGTGACCCACCAGCAGTGAGCAAAATAACCACGCTTTCGAGGATGGTCCGGGCACCATCTCCAAAAGCATGGTTAATTGAACCACGGCCTGGAATCGGCGGACGGTAACGTCTATTACCGGCGCCGATTCCAGGCTGTGGCCAGATCCTGGGACGGAATTGGACGCAGCGCCCAGATTGGTCGCTGCGCCCGCCCGTCTCCAGGAGGGCGGGCAGCTGGGGGGGCGGTGCTGTGTGGCCGCACGTTGCGCCGCGCAGCCCCGCCCCCCTCCCCAGATTCCCTGCCAGAATCAGCTGGCACATCTATTGGATGTGACGTTTTGATTCCAGCGGGGAATCAAAAGGTGATTCCATGCCGGGGCCAATAGGCGCCCAGTCACGTCTGAAATCACTTGTAGTGGAGGTGGTTATAGATAGTGGCAAGGTAAGAGAGGATGGGTAAGGCCACATGAGACGGTAACCTACATTGGGCAACCTTACCACACGTTAGCCAGATGTCAAGGACTATATACATTTATATATACATAGTATACTATCCCAACATCAATATACAGGTCAATGAATGACAAAAAGTATGTATACATATACAAAGAGCTCACATGAAAATTTTATTAGAAATTAATTTAAAAAGTCAATACCTTACACAATAAGGTGGCACAATACTGTAAGTCAATACCTTACAATAACTGTCACTTAAGTAACCTTCACAAACCAAAGGGAGACATCCCTTGCAACTAGAAAGAAACTGACTTACCATTTATTAAATATCAAACCAATCTACACATTCTTCCTCATTCAGTAATAACAAAATTACGACAACTGAAATTTAATTTCATATATACCTCATCATGTATAAGTATCATTCTCAGTCTCCATACCACACAGATGTAGTTTAATTTCATATTAAGTCATTTTTTCATATTGTTGTATTTTTCATATTAAGTTGTATTTTTTGTATTAATGAATGAGGAAGAATTTGTGGATTGGTCTGATATTTAATAAATGGTAGCATGTCAGTTTCTTTCTAGTTGAAAGGGATGTCTCCCTTTGTTTTGTGAAGGTTACTTGAAAATAGCTAATAGTATTGTATTATAATACAAGGTAAGGTATTTCTGTAGTAATAGGAGGGTATGAAAAAGTTGCCTTAACATATTACTGTCATTAATGTTTGATTATAATTTGTAATGCTGCCTTAACTAGATCTTTAAACTGAAACTTTTTGACTATTTAATAATAATAAGATTGTTATTAACCGGTGTAAAAATGAAAAAATTTGGTCATGGTGACAGACAAGACCACATTTGAACCCTTACTTGCTCCATTTGTCCTTATTTACTCCATTAAATAAGTGGTCTGTCTTCACAAAGATCTGACAACACAGTAAGGTCTGGCATTGATGCAAAAGCCTTCATAGGAGGTTTTGAGACGATTGGTACCTTTACACATGCACACTTGGATTCCATATGCAGTTAATAGAAGTCCAGCAGTTACCATGGTTCCTAACAAAAAATTCCATTGTGTTATCATATCTTACCTTCCTACCTAGGGGCTTTTTCCTAGGATGTTATGCCCTTTTTCCTAGGACCACCTCCCATGTGTTTCCCTGATACATGACAGCACACTGCCTTAATTAGATTATTGGAGTCCCAGTTTAGCACATCCCCAGCTCAACCTCGGTACGGTATATTATACAGAAGTCAGGTTTAGCCAGGGTGTCCAGGTGTTGCCAGGTTGAGCGGCGGAGGGGTTGGGTTCAGCTGGTCGGAACCGGGGTCCAGTGACTGCAGCCCCAGGATACCCACGTGGCCCCAGGACAGCATTGACCCCAGCTGACCCTGAGTCTGCTGAAGCCTCGTTGGGTGGAGTTTGGTTTAGCCAAGGTGTCCTCGGTAGTCCTTTGGTGCCTGTGTATTCTTTCTAGCGTTTTTTTCAACTGTGTGTCTTTTGCCCCTTCCCTCGGGTACAGCAGCTTTGCAATACAGTCTCTCCAGCTCATTTCCAGTCTACCCTACTAGACCTTACTTCTCTAGCCTTGATCTCATTCCACATTTTGGGGATTGCTTTTTTCCCCTTCTTAAGATGCAGTTGGGAAAGGGGTGGAGGGAGAAGAATCACATACCCCTCCTGACTTTCCGTCTGTCACATGTGCCAGTTTGTTTCTCTCTCGTCATAAAAGCATTTTCACATTTTCTGCAGTAAAGCTTTATTACGAAAACTTGCAAAAGCAAAAAACCTATCGGTTATAAACAATGCTAAGCTACAAGAATTACATACAATGTGTATTTAAGATAAAAAAGAGAAAACATAAAATGCCACAAAGCATAAAAATGAACTCTTAAGCTACCATTCTCACCATTCACTTACTTATATTACATGCATTAAGCCCCTTAACATTTCCCTCTTAGTCATGAATGCCATGTCATCACAAAAAAATAAGAACAATAAATAACTTGCAGCAATCAAACATGTTACCTGTTGTGTATGGATCTTCACGAGATATGCAACATGAGAAACATTAAAAGTTTGAGTTATTATTTATATTTTATTTCCATATTTTACACCACCCATCTCAAATGGCTCAGGGCAGCTTACAAAACAAGTAAAAACATCTAATACATATTAAACAGCATAAAAACCCCAACCCCTATCCTTTCACCATTCCCACCCCCTACCCCCCAAACCTACCCTCCCTGGGAAGGGAGTTCCATAGCATTGGGGCAGCAACCGAGAACATCTACCTGCGAGCCCTCACCAAATGAACAAGATTAACCGATGGTACCCATAGGGTGGTGCTTTAGGCCAATTGCAGCTGGCACTGTACAATCAATAGTTATAGACAGGCCCCTTACCCCAAGGGGCTTACAGTCTGAGAGGGGAGGGGGAGACAAGCGAGAGGTGATCAGGAAAGACAGGAAGACATTCATGAGGTTGAAAAGCTGCAGGTGCACCTTATGGGGGAGAGATTCTGAGTGAACAGGAAGAGGATGCAGTTTCACTCATGACAAGCTAGGGAAAGTCTGACGGAAGAGGTAGGTTTTCAGGAGGGATTTGAAAGTTGGGAGGGAGGGAGCAAAACAAATGTATCCAGGGAGAGAGCTCCAGGCATGGAAGCAGCAAGAGAGAAGGGGTGAAGATGTTTAGAAGAGCAAAGGAGTTGAGAGCAGGCAAGTGTGGGGGGCAGAGGAGGAGTGAAGCTCCCATGCAGAACTGTGGTGCAATACAAGAGCAGAGAGAGAGATGGGGGAGCAAGTCCTTGAAGAAGGTGAAAACCAGGAGCTTGTGCTGAATGCATTCACGTAGAGGGAGCCAATGTAGGGTGGAGAAGAGGTGCTGAACATGGTCAAAGTGATGGGCAAGGTGGATGACTTTGTCAGCAGAGCATTTGGCGGAGATGAAGGGGGTGCGATCAGAGCAAGGGAGATCAGTAAGGAGGAATTTACAAAGTTTAATAAAACTCTTCCTAGAACAGCATTAACTCATACCCCAGTTATTCACACTAGGAGACTGCAGGACCTGGGTTGGATGAAAAAGAAAGGTAGAGCTGCCTGTGTATTTCTCACTGTTTCTTCAGCTGTGCATCTCTTGCCCCTTCCCTGGGTTACAGCAGCTTTGCAATGCAGTCTCTCCAGCTCATTTCCAGTCCAACCGAGACCTTGCTTCCCTGGCCTTGATCCCGTTCCACATTTTGGGGATTGCTTTTTTCCCTTCTTCTTGGCAAGATGCATTTGGGAAAGGGGTGGAGGGAGAAGAATCACACACATCCCTTGACTTTCCACTTGTCACATGTGCCAGTTTGCGTCATCAGCATACTGATGGAACTTCACCCCAAACCTCTGAATGACCTCTCCCAGCGGCCTCACTGAACAAGAGGGCAGACAGAATAGAACCAGGTGGGACCCCCACAGGGAAGGTCCTGAGAGGACAACAAGCAATCGCCCATCACCACTCTCTGTGACCTCCCTGACAGGAGGGTGCGGAACCATTCAAGAACTGCCCTGCGCACCCTGCCAGGTCCCACAGTCGTGTCAACAATACTTTGTGATCAACTATATTAAAGGCCGCTCAAAGATCTAACAATATCAACAGGGTAGAATTTGCCTTGTCAGTCTCCAGGCATAGATCATCAACCAAGGCCACAAGCGCAGTCTCTGTGTCATATCCAGGATGAAAGCCTGACTGAAACGGGTCCAGGAATCTGATGGCATCAAGATGGGCCTGGAGCTGTTGGCAACCACCCATTCAAAAATTTCCTTATAAAGGGAAGGTTAGAGACAGGCTGATAGTTGGCTGGAGAGTCAGCATCCAAAGATAGGGGCCAGACAATTGCAAATTTAAGAGCATCCGACACCCTATCCTCCTGAAGGGAGGCGCTGACAACCCTATTCAGCAATGGCCCCAATGTCTCCAGGCTGGCTTTCACAATTGGTTGCCCTTATTGCCCCACGCACATCGGTGGGTGATACCAATTGAAACTGATCCAAATAAACAGGACAAGTCTGGACAGCCCAGCCTCGATGTCAAGGTATTTAATTCACGGCTTTAAAAGAACGCGCAACTGACTTTAATGCATGAAATGTCACGTCTAAATCCCACATGCGGCATATTTACATGCAGTGTGATTTTATGCAGTATCTTCGCCATGCACGTCTAAAAGCAGCGAAAGAGAAGCAATTGTCACACGCACACAAAAGGAGGCTACAGACACAAAATGTTGGGTTAAACGGGCTGCAACTCTTTATTAACTATGCATAAACAATTGACAGTTTGGGTAACATCCGTTAGGGGTAATAAATCCCTTTAACCAACCTGCCCAGTGCTTCAGCTCACTGATCCTATGGAATCACTGGTCCATTCCCATTCCTGATCCTGAATGGAATCTCCAGTCCATTCAAACCACCTGGTCCTGAAGAAAGAATGACAATTTCTGCACGAAGAAGGACAGCATATATCCTGCTTATTAGCACAGCCCCGCTACCCCTTGGGGTTGGACGAGGCCATGGCGTGGGTTGCATATCCGCTGATCGGCTTGCCTTCCCTCACCTTGTAAAGAGGTGCCTCAACCTTCCTCGGTTCTGTTCCATGTTCTGTTCTCATTTTGTGAGCTCTATTTTCCGTTGGCACTAGACTACCATCTCTAGAGTCGCAACCATGAACAGAAGGAAGAACCACACACCTTGAATGCCCCTTGAAGTCCATGACCTACACGTTTGGGGTGGGGGGGGAATGGCACTACAAGGAAGGGGAGAAATCCTTTTGGGCTCTGTTCAATTTGCCTATTCCTAGGGGAAAATTCCTTCGCAGCCCCAATTAAGACAACCAGCTGAGCCTGTAGTGCCAGTCAAAGCAGGCAGGTGGGTGGGCTCTCTCATCCAGGAGCTTGATTCCACATCTGGCTCCTCTCATATGACCCACATGGGGCCAGGCTCCACCCTCCAATTTTTGTGCCAAACCCCCAGCCACAGCAATAGCTTACTATTGCTCTCCACCCTGCCCATCTCACTCCCTTCTCCTCACGTCTTCCCACCACTAGGCAAAAGAGAGGGAGGAGAGGGAACCTAAGGTCCCTTGCCAGCACCTCTTATCTTTGAAGGTGGTATGGACAATCACTCCTCACACATAGTGCGTGTGGGGGTGAGAGAGAAGTTCCTATTGGGATTTCATATTCCAATCTTGTATGCATGGAGGAACGCATAGGAATGCTCGATTTATGCTATAAAAGCAGAACTGTAGGGAGTTTTGCTTCCTAACTAAAAGTTAACAATTTACAGTATGTGTTTTAAGCTAGTGGTTTCATGTTGGCTTAAAATCTGTTTATTAGTAAAGTTGTATTTGGAGGCTCTTAACTCAGACCCAGAGTTTAGTTTGTGTATTTACTTTGAGGCATTCAGGCACTGGAACACAGCAAAGCTGTAACATATTTTTAAATGCAATTTATGTAGAGGCAGAAGCCTCAGAAGCTGTAAACATACTATATTTGGCTAGACCTTTACAATTAGTATTAGTTCAACTATGTGCTAGTGGCTAGACTTTACAAAGGTGGAGGTATAATGTCCCCCTAAACCTAATCAAAGATGAGATCATTCATTTTTTGGATGAGAAGCATGATGAATTAGTTAATATGAAGAGACAGGGAGTTGGCTTATGTAATCGGAGAAACTCTTTGGAAACTATTTTTTAAACCTCAGGAAAAGTAGCAGCTGGAGTGTCTAAACAATTCTTTGTTTATTTTTCCTTTCCCTCACATATTAGCATGAAATATGGCATAATTGTTTTATAGGTGATGCATGAATCTGCAAGGTTATAAAGGTAGGTACTAGTAACACATAAAATAAGAGTTCAGGCTAAGGAAGATGCCATATTAGCGCTTGGCATATGTTAATTAAAATTGCGATGCAGCCCACGAACTTAAGGAAAGCTTCTTAGAAAGGTTGAAAAGCCAAGAGCCAGGTAGCAGATCTTCAAATGATGTTGATAATTTTTCAGTTTGTTTTCACTGTACACTGTATTTGTTTTAATTAAAATCTTTTTTTCTCAGATATAACATTATTATATTTTATAAAAACAAAGAGAAAAGTTGTATGAGAAAAACTACAAAGAAAATAAACTGGACATTATAAATTTAGTTTACATTGTAAACTCTGTAAGCAAGAAACTGAACCAGAAAGTTAATTTAGTTTGCATATCAATGAATGTGATTGTTTCAAATATGCTAATTGATCACTTGAGTTTTTTCAAGCTGGATGTTAAGGCCACCCGTTCAAAGCTGCCCCACCATGAGAGTAACAAAAAATTGCCACACTTTTTGGCAATATTATTAAATTAATATTCTAGCATCCACTGAAGAGTCTTCATGTAGCTAGTCTATAACTATTTTATTATTTGATTACTGGTTTTTATTTTATTTAAATATTTGAAATGCTAATGCCTTTTTCCTAACAGCTGCCTCCAAGTGGCTGGTCCTGCATTGCTCATTCTATGGTTCTTTTTTACTTGCACAAGGAAGGACCACCGTGCAGTTTGAAAGCTTGCAGCCTTTCCTGCTATGCTCCCAGGGGTGGATTGGGAAATCAAAGTGGCCCGGGAAAATATAGTGTTAGTGGCCCTGTGCCGGCGGCTTTGCCGCCGGCGCGCCGGAAATGGGCTAAGGGGGGCGTGGCTTGGGGTGGGCAGAGTGTACCAGATTTGGGGCCTATTGGAGCTGAGTCCCCAGACTCAGATCCTCAGCAGCCTGGCAGGGGTGAGCAGGAGGATATGGGGGGATGGCAGGGGGGAGACTGCCACTGGGTGGGTACTGGCCCTCATTTCAGTGCTCTGGCTCCCCAAATCACTCCGTTTCAGTGCTCAGTGGCCCACAACCAAAAAAATCACTCTGTCCCTTGCTATGCATCCTACAGTAAGGCTTCTTCATTCCTGCATTAGCTGCACTGGTATTACACATGCCCTGTGTTTAGCTTAGCAAA
>QEPC01010294.1:2484378-2508850 GCA_003113815.1 Sphenodon punctatus | reverse complement strand
CCCCTGGCTGATGGGTGGCCATGGCAGCTAGTGATGCCTGACATGGCGCCCACACCACCACCACCACCACTCCAGACCATGGTATAAAGCAGGCTTTCAGACATGAACGCCCACTTTACTTTGGCTCCAGCACCTGTTTCCTGGCCATGTTGGTGCTTAGCCCAGACTGTGACTCAGGGATTTCCCCAAGTCACAGCCCGGGCTAAGTGCCAACATGCCCTGGGAAATGGTCTGGGCTAACATCTGGTGCTGCTTTCAGTAGTGATGGTGGCCTGTGGTTCCATGTGGGTCAAAGCATGGAAATGTGGGCTATTGTCGCGTCTGAAAACGCCCAGTGTCAAAAAACAGCAGACACATCGAGCAGGAGGAGAATGGAATTTCTATATCATAAGACTCCAGTCTCTCCTCAAAAGGAAACCAACCTAAAAGGCTCCCCTGAAACTTTCCACCACTTGGGGAAGGAGGAGCAATTCAGTATATGTTCAGTCTCCAGCTCTCTGTAATTGAATTTGCTTTTTGGGCTTCATCTGGAAGATCAATAGTTGAGTTTACACGAGGTTGATCTCAAAGTCCCATGTACTATAAACGCATTCTAGGAGTTTCAGGATACTCTACATATAGCAAGCATTTAATTTTTGAATCATTTCCTGGGCTTGATTCCAAGAAAATTGGTAGATCATTGAGTTGTATAGGCTGAAAGGGTTGTACTAAAGTTACATTCCTCTTTTACTCCTCTTTCTTATTTGAAGATCTCCATGTAATTGTTTCTGATACATATAGTGCATTTGATGGATGTGATGAGGTCATATGTTTTCCATCCAGTACTACTTTACTAATTCAATATTAATCTCCAAGTGCCAGATGGAGTCGAAGGCTTTTTTGAAGTCTACAAAACAAGCAAATATTTTCCCCACAAACAACCCCTTCGCACAACTAGCTGACAGTTGGGAAAGGCTGCACTGGCTGGGCTTTGTGCTTCTTCCTCCACTCTCAGTTGGTTGTGCGTGTGGGGAAAATAACCAACCTGGAGTAACTGGGTGAAAACAGACATGACGCTAACCACCCTTTAACCACCCTTGGTGGTCATTTATGCATGTTTCAGGGCTGCATAGGGCACCAATACAGCCCTGCAACATGCATAAATAACCACTAAGGGTGGTTAAAGGGTGGTTAGCGTCATGTCTGTTTTCACCCACTGTTTCCGTGGAAGAGACTAGCTCTGTCAATAGTATAGGCGGTAACAATACTTGTGCAATAGGCAAAGGTCAGCAACAATAACAAAAATCAATCAGATTTCAACAGACTTTAAAATTCAATTTGGAGCAAGAGTTGGAAGCAGTTAGGTTAAGTGTGAATCCAGCTACAGAGAGAAGAAAGTATATTGCAGTTTTATCTGGTTTCTTCACTAGACTGGTCATATTATGTCAGCAGTTAAACAAAACAATAAAAAGTAGTGCTGCTTAAAAGCCAAACAATGTTTTTCCAGTACTGAAAAAATCTTCACTCTACTTGGATGAAAAAAAGGAAAGAAAAAAAACTTGGATGACAAATACATACATGCTGTTAAAGAGAGAGTTTTAAAAACAGGAACAGCTCATATTCCTTATCCACCTAAATTAGGGAAGAAAGATGCCTTTTTATCAGTTATGTTTTATTGTTTCAGCCAAGGGGAACTTTGTGTTACATATACGTGTCCTCCTGCATAGTGTACATTCTGATACAGTTAATTCAGCCAATTTTCTGGTATTTTTCTCAAGCTTTGTGCCATGACTATTTGAATCTTCCATATGGGTACATTTATTCCTGATTTTTTTCCCATTTCCCTTTCTAGTAATAGCTTTTCTAAATCAAGCATTTTTGTAGAAATTTGGAGCCATTCTAGTTATTCTGAAAGAGTTGATGCCTTCCAGGTTTTGGCAATTATATATTTTATTGTTGGAAGGCCTAATTCAAATTGCTTCCTTTTTCTTTAATTAGTAGTTTTTATGTAGCACTGGAGGTTTAAATCCTAGTCTCTTTCCATGGAATGGCCAATAACTCGTTTGATACTGAAGATGCGAATTTACAAAAGGCTTTTAATTCTGAATGTTCTGAAAAGTTCTGTAATCAGTTCCAGCAAGCTAGTTTTGTTTAGAAGTAAAGATGGTGGCACTGAATGTTTAATAGGTTACATTTAACTGCTTTGCATGTGTTTTTGCCAGATTCTGTTTCAAAATCTTTCTTCAAATGTCAGGTTTAGCTCTTTCTTCGTTCTTTTCTTCTGGGTGCAAAGTTATTGAGAAAGATACCGAATATGATTCCAAAAAGACTTTTTGTTATGCAATTTGAAGTGAACAATCCAGGATGGAAGATAATTCTGTTTCTGCAGAAAAATGGTGCAGAACTAGCAATACAATCGCTAGAAAGAACAGTTTTAGGGTCCAGTGTTGCTCCCAGTAGGATTGTAACACTGGTGGCACTGATAGCAGAATCTGGCCCCTAAAAAATATGCAGAAGAATACAGATGTTTATAATTTAATAGACCTTTTCAATAATATCAGCAATACCTATAACATTATGAACAACAACTGAGTTTAGTAATCAGAACTCAATGATATGAAAATAATTTTTCCTTCCTAAATTTGAAATTCACTATAATACTTGAAGTTTGTTATGAACAAGATTGTGGGTAAACACAGACATAACGGGAACCTGCTGTGGCCCGCTTTTCCATGCTTTGACCTGCGAGCCACTGGCGCGTCTATTGTGGGATTGCCCCGAGCCGTGTCAGAGGCTAGCCTGGGTTCTAGATTAGCTCTAGGTCACAGCCTGGGCTAGGCTCCGCCCAAAGCAGACCACAGCGGGCTATCGCGTGTGGTGTGGCCTGCCATGGCTGCCCACCATGGCGGGGGCAGGGGGCTAGTGGTCCACACATTCCTGTGTCTACCTGCCCTCCCCAGCCACTCAGCCGTAGGGAACATGTGGTGAGTGGCCTGACCCAGTCCGAACCATGTCTGCCGCTACTTCCCATCCCAACCCGAACTAGGTTGCTTGGTGGCACGGTCTCATCTGTTTCTACCCACAGTTTCAATTTTATATTGGTTCCGAAACACTAGGTTTGCACAGCTATCCCAGAATTAAGTTTAAGATTATGGGAATTAACACACACATACCTCCTAATTTGAATCTTGGGAATGATGAAGAGATGCTATTTTACTGATATATAATATAATATATATGATAAACACAATTTATAATATTTAGTACTGAGTACTCAATGACTACTTTATTTTGAACCATCATTACAGCAAAATTGTAAATACAGATGTTTATATTTATTTATTTGTTTGTTTTTTCAAATTTATATACCGCCCTTTCCACAAGGATTCAGGGTGGCTTGCAATAATAAAGCAATAATAAAAATCTGAACACTCCCTCCCTCCCCACAACCCTGCCCAGTAACCCAACTAACCCTCATCCCTGCCTGCCAAATGCTCTTCTAAACAAATAAGTTTTACACAGCCTCTGAAAGATGCTCAGGCTCGGCCTCAAGTGAACCTCCCAGGGAAGGGAATTCCATAAAACTGGGGCAGCAGCTGAGAACGCCCTCCTGTGCATCCCTGTCCTACGGACAAGGGTGACAGATAGAACCTGCAAGAGGGCACCTCCAGCCAGTCATAGGGGCCGCAATGGAACACAGTAGGACAGGAGGTCTCTTAGATATGAAAAGCAACTAAGATTTTCCCAGTGAAAATGAATAAGCACAGAGTAGAAACCCGTACGCATGCGAAGTATTTTCAGTGAATAGTGAAGCTGCTTGTATAAGTTTAACCTAAGTGAATATTTATTATTTATTTATTCCAGTTTTTACCCTGCCCTTCCTAAATAGGCTCAGGGCATCTTACAGAATATTAAAACACAAAACAACATAAAAAATCTCATAGTGCCCCCTCCACCAACCTTTTCCCTAACCCCTCCACCAAACCCTATCCCTGCCTGCCAAACACCTGGCCAAACAAGTCTCATATCTCTTCCGGAAGATGAGCATGCTGGGACTTAGGCAGATCACCAAGGGGAGGGAGTTCCATAATTGTGGGGCAGCCACTGAGAACACCTCTCTCTATGTGCCCTTATTGTGAAAACTTCACAGTCAGATAGTACCCACAGGAGGGCAATTCCAGGCTGACCTCGACAGAACATAATGGAAGAGGCAGTCTTTCAGACACCTTGGGCCCAAGCCATTTAGTAGCGATGGGACTTTCGGTTTAAAACCGAAGAATCCAAAAATTGGCCCGTCCCGGTTCCCAATTTTCAGATCTTATCCTCCTATTGACTTCAGTGGGAGAGCCTCCCCCGTTGATTTCAATGGGAAGAGCCAGCCGGCTGGGGAAACTTCCCTGGGGCCCATTTCCAGCCTCAGAGGGTGGGGTAGAGATCCATATCCCTAACACCCCCATCCCTACCCCTCTAGGCCTGGCTTTACCCCCACCCCCGGGTCCCTGCACTTACTGCCGCCAGTCTGGGGCGAGAGGATGGGGCCGGGCCAGTGGCTGAGCCGCCACCTCCGCTGCCAGTGGACGGGCCTCCTCTGCTGGCAGCAGGAGCTGGCTCCGCTGCCAGGCCTTGTCTGCTGCAGGGCAGTGGAGAAGGCCTGGGTGGCCCACCCCCATCCTCTGGACCCAGACTGGTGGTGATAAGTGCAGGGGCCCGGGGTGGGGGTGAGCCAGGCCCCGTTGGTTGGGGGGGTGGGAGCTTTAGGGATATGGAGCCCCACCCCCTCTCTGGGGCCAGGAGTGGGGTGGTGGGGATGGGATGGAGCGGCCTGCCATGGGTTTTGTTAAGTCCCAGATCCCTTTTGGGTGGACCTTGGTTCTCTTTCTCAGTGAAGTCAATGGGAAAAAGAACCAAGAACTGAAACTGACACACTTACCGAAATTCAGGAATCCAAAACCGAAATTAGGTCCGTGCCTCATCCCTTCCATTTAGGGCTTTATTGGTCAGAACCAGCACCTTGAATTGTGCCCAGAAAGCTATTGGCACTAGCTTTCCATATTCTTAACCTTAATAAAGGTTGAGCGATCATCCCATTATTCCCCCCCCTCCAAATCTTCTGTAAACCCAGTAAATATGCAGAGCATGTTATTGCAATGATTCCCTTAAATAAATGCAACCACAGCAGTAACTATACTCAGGGACCTTTTGTTCACTGTGTTTTCTCCATTGGCAGCTCTTATTTAAATTTCAGAAATGTGATTCCTTTCCTTTACTGAGTAAAAGCAAAACTCGGGCACCAAAACTGACTCTAAATAAACAGATTCTATTATAATTAATATTTAAACATGGTCTTATGATACAAATAGGATGTGCCGTGACTGGCAGATAAGTTGTAATTTCAGTCAAAGATATGACAAAGCACTGACATAACATGTAAAATCAATGCTCTCACGAGTAAAGCCTCCTAATTTACCACTACTCATAACATAGCCACTCCTAATCTATGCTGATTTCTATCTGAAATCCATCCATATCCTCAGCATGATTAGTATATGGTTTGGCAGTACGACAAAGAAATATCTAGTCTGTGTGAAAAGATTTAGCTGTCCAAATTCTGTACAAAAGTTCATTCAGTTCAAAGTAAAACAAAGCATGAAATTCAACAGGCTAATGACACAAAGGTGGGGTAGCTTCTTTGAATTAAAAAAAGAAGAAGCCCTTTTGCAATTGTGTCGTGTCAAGCTGATATGAGGTCACACTTGGAATTACTTTCTCCTGGGTATTTTAAGCTGTGTTCATTAAAAGTGGTCTGCCACACCGATAAAAGCAGTGATATTTTTTTAAAGGATGGAGCATTGGGTTTTAAGTACTGTCTTTGGTGCTATTTGGAACTGGGAAGAGAAATGTAAAGACTGCTGCTGTTTTCTAGTTTCATAGCCACATCAGTGTGCTGTGTTCTGACTGTTGTGTCTTGATGAAGAGGGTATTTATTCATTCATTCATTCACATTTTTATCCCACTCTTCCCATTAAAGCTCCAGGTAACAGTAGGAGAAGTTAATTCCATATCTATGCAATTTCATCTAAACTTGCATAAAACCAACATTTCAGATAAACAAATGTAATAAAATGGTTAATTTTGAAATTTAATGACCATCCCATAGGAAAAGGTTACTTTTTTTCCTTGAGCCTTTCATAGTCGCCTATACCGCTAAAACCACCTGTGGAACTAAACGTAGCTCTTCCAGCTACATAAAACAGACTCTTCCAAATATTTACTCTCCTATGAACTTATGATTAACTGCTGTAGGATAGAAGAGCTTTCTAATCAAATATGAAAAACATTCTTTTTCCTTAGTAAGTCAAACAGCTCTTTCATCACAAACCACCACATAAGCCAATAAGACTACCTGTTTTCTAGAAAATCTTTCAAGTTTTTTGTCACTTCTCCCTTCTAGCATGTTATTCAGAAGAAAAAGCTGTGGTGGTGATTATTTGCTTTTCCTTTCTGTATGGATTTCTTCTTTGCTCTCAAAAAGATTTTAAAAAAATAATCACAGTGCCTCAGTACTATCTACAGGTAAGTATTTGATGGGATATACTACCCAGTGCTGTGTAAATCAGACGCTGCATCTCACATGGGAGAACATCATACTATCTACAAGGAAGAGTTAGGGATATGAAGTGTCTTGTGTGTCTTTATCTCCCCCCCCCCCCCAAATGTTGGGAAAGAGGCTTCCTGTATTATTAGTTTTAGAAAACCTCTAGATCAACCTCTCATTCTCGCTTTCATTTTCTTGCCCTGTCTATCCAAGATTTTGTTCAAGTATTTATTTTTTCTTCATAAAATACCTAACATCTGTAATTTTCTTTAGGTGCTGATAGTTAAAATTCTCCTCCGAACTCTCACCATCATCCAATCTTGGCAGCTGCATTTGTAACCCTCACTAGCCCTACCTCTGGACCTTCCGTATTGCAACTGCTTCCCTCATTTTACTGCATACCGCTCAGGTACCCCCAGGAGATGCGTTGAATCTTCTGAAGAACGCTTTCCGCTTCTCTGCATGCTTTTAATCTGCAATACTGTTCATAACTTTGCACCTCCTCATTTGTCATTGTTTGACTTTTGTTATTGTGCCCCATCTCTTCCTCTCTGTGCCTTATGTTTTGTTTTCTTATTTTTCCTTCTTTATTTTATCACATAAGTTTCTTTGTGCTTTGTCCCTTTCAGCCCCCTTTGCACATGAAGCTCTCTCCCCAGACTGTTATGTGACGCTACTACATCGCTTCCTTCAAATTTCTCATCAAGACCTGTCTGTAATGTGAAATCTACAATTAATCTGTCAAATCCATATTAGCTAGAATCAGAAAGCACATATTACAAAGTGCTAATTATTACTTAAATGGACAAAACCGTTAAAAGATTATATATAAGTTGCAAAACCAAACACTGAAAGTTAGGAAATACCAAATATACAGTTGTGTTTGCAGTCTTATGTGTTTCTCCTGTGCAGTAAATGTTGTAGTGGCCCCGTGGAAAGTGGTATGAGATCATCATAACTAGAGTACAGAACTACAGTAGTCTATAGTTTCATTTAAGTGTGTTTGGTTTCTCATTAATGAAGATCACCATACTGTACCCTTATATCTTTTGTGGTGACATTTGTTACAATTAACTTAGATGAGTTTGGAGAGGATGGCAGGGATCACAAAAATAACTATTCCTGTTGATTTTAACAGAGGGCCAGGATTTCAGCCCATATGTATTTGTTCCAACCAGGGACCCATGTTTACTGTGTTTTCCCCATTGACAGCAGTTGGAAAATGCAGTGGATAGGGGTCTCTGAAACAATCCATACCAAGTAATTATTCTTACACTAGCAGTGATCCAAGTATATGGATTATGGAAATAGTGGAAGGAAAGGGGCATATGCAAAGAACCTGCTGGATTTGTGAACCAATCAAACTCTTCTCTGAAATCTGTCAGGTGTGTGTATATGGGGGTGGGTGGGATTGGTGCAGACAGAGGAGAAGTTTGGAGATAAAAGGGCTGGTCTTCCAGCTTGAAACTATGGGTTGCATCAGCTTTTAAGGTAGAAAAATTGAAAACATGTATGCAGTATTGGAATAGAAATAAGCACTTTTATAAGAAACTACACTGGCTATATTTACTAGCAGAAACTGGAAGACATGTTAGCTTTTGGATTCTGGCAGCACGCTGTGTATCATCCGAAAAATCTCAGAATTTACAGCAGCCTGGCAGCAGACACAGCCTCAGCGAATCATGGAAATCTTACAAAACTCTGATTATCCTGATGTCATTTTCTAAAGCTCAAAATGTTCTTTCAGGTGACATCAATCATGACTTAACCTGGCCTCCAATGCCATATATGACAAAATTTCCTATTTTTAAACAAATACGGTCCATGTAGATAACTTGCCAAAATTATGTCCGTGGAGATCTCAGTACTCAGAATGAACTATGTTCTTTTGGGACACTTGTCAGCTGGCTGGTTGATATCAGATTTTTAAGAAGTGAGATGTTTTTCTAGAGGGAAAATGACTGATTTTGAGAACAGAGCTTCCACCTTGCATTGCAAGTAGAAAGCATGATAACTTGTTATTAGAACCTTCAAGGAGCACCCATTTCTTTAATTGCAAGTCTTTTCACTCAGCATGTTGTTAATGGGTAGGAATAATTTCCACCAGTGTTTCCAGTTGGTCATAAATGCCAGATAAACACTTGCAATACCGTTCTAAAACCTACACATTTATATGTATATCTGATGTGGGAGATCAACAGTCTGTGTCCATTTTAAGTGCAAAAAGTTGATATTTCCTCTTTCAAGAGAGGGCTGTGAGTGTCACAGTGGATGAGTGGCTCTGGAGAGGCAGGGTTGTGGCAGCGGGCAGTGGTTGACTTGGTACACTCCCAGCCCTGCCCACCCTCCTCCTCCTAGCCAAGCCCTGTCACTACTGGCTCATAGCACCTTGTTGTGCATGTGCATTGTGAAGCACCAGGCATCGGAGCACGGATCAGGGCCAGAGTAGTTAAGATCAACTTCTTTTGGTGAGAGTGTGAAAGCTTTTGAGCTCCAGAGAGCCCCTCTTCAGGCAAGAATAAAGTTGGAATTGAAACAGCTAAAATGCAGGCTAGGTAAAATTTTAGATGCTACCTACCAATAGCTTAATCTTTTTTGCACCCTTACAGTACACCCATTCTTTGCATTTCTTCAACACCGTGGTGTGTAGTAGGCAGGGACCTGTGTTCACTCCGTTTTCCTCATTGCTACCAATAGGGAGACTGCACTGAACACAGGTCCCTAGCTGTGGGTAAAATAGTTACTAAAACATGCAGTATAAAATGGTATTCCTGAACCCATCTCACTAGACACTACACTCTTGAAGGAAATCACAAATATCCAAGCCTCATTTGTCAGGAATGCCATTGTTTCATCTCTAACTCCTTCCAAAAACATTTGCAGACCACAATTAAATTCCTACATATCAACAATGTATTTCTCTCTTTTTTTACACCATATAAAATTTGACACACATTGTTTGAAAAACACCTGGTCATGTTCTCCTCTGTTGTTCTTTGAAGCTATCACAAAGCACTCCTGTGTAAAAGATTTATACCACCTTCGCTTTCCTCTCCTGCTGTTATACCTATAGGCATCTGTTAGACTGTGTTTTTCTCTGTGTAACAAAATGACGTGCGGGTGTAATCATAGTCACAAAAGTGTTACTATCATCTTCATAAAACATACCACTAATATTTAGTACAACTGACATATTACACATTGTTTCCCTTAATACCCAGATTCATAGCAAAAAAATTGTAGAATGAAATCAAAAAGCCACCAGCTGCACAAATCTTTTGAAACCTCTATGCCATAGCAGTCTGTCTTCTGCATTAGAAAAACATGCAAAAAGACTTAGGGGCTATTGTATTTAACAAAAAGAATAAAAAAGGAATATCCAGGTGGCTTTTCACTGTAGACTACAATAAAACCAGGAGTTTGGAAAGTATTGTACAGAACTAGAACTAAAAAGATACGTTTACAAAGTTGAAATGTACAGTACAGCACCTACACTTAGCTACAAATAAGGAGAAAAATAGGGAAAAAAATGTCTTTGGACTAGTTATCTAGGACATGCCTTACGGGTTATAAACTAGAGACAGGCTAACACTTCCAGATGTACTGGTCAATACCACCAAAACTTTGGAGATTCTATTCATTATTATTAATAGCTGCTTTAAAGAGTTCAATAATATTTACCTAAGAAAGATATGCATGGCTGCCTTACTTCCCAGGAGTACTTTTGGAAAATTACTTAAAAGATGCACACACAAAAATTAATCAGCAGTGTTAAACATTGTGTGAGAAGCTAAACAGTAGCAGATCCAGTACCTAGGGCTGAAATGACAATCTATTTGTTTCTCACGAGAATAGAGAATCCTTATTGAGATTCTCAATTAGAATCTTGTCTAAAAAGAGAAAAGCAACTGTGCATGCGCAGAATAGACACCACTGCTGTTATGTGCACGTGCACTGGCAACATCACGGCCATTTTGTGCATGTGCATCACCGGATTTCTTTTGAGATAAGAACATAAGCAGTACCATCACAAGAATACTGGAGAGAGCTATGCTACGAGGAAGCCAGCACTTGGCTTCCTATTCAACTCTGGGAAGTCAGAATTGAGTCTCATCTTCATGCCTTAGGGCTAACTATGTTAATGCTCAGGTCTTTACCCCCTATTAGAAGGAAGACGGTTATAAAAAGGCAGCTTGAAGATCAAGGTCTGCAGGTGGATATGGGGGCTATTCGCCTCCTCAAGTGCACTCCTTTTTATTCCACATTTAAAAGTTCCCCTGGCTGTGAGACCTATTTGAAATGATTAAATGACCCCAAACTCCGCAGAGCCATGACTTTACTCCGGTTTGATTTACTCCCTTCTCGGGTTCTTATTGGGAGGCGCACTGACCTCCCGTATGGAGAAAGGCTGTGTCATTGTAACCTTGGTCAAGTCGAGGATTTGGCACATATGTTGTTTGTATGCCCATTAACCTCATTTTGGAGAGAACTCCATCTGGCCTCGTGGCTTGCCTCCCGGCCTCACCTTTCTTCACCCCAGGTACTCCAATCTTGTCTGGGGTCAAACTCTAGAGAGCTAATGCACAAGGGGGCCATATTGGCCTTTAAGCTTTCCCTACGCCAATATAGCGGAAGTTAAAATTTTGTCCTGTTCTTGCGAGGACCTATTTTGCATTTTGGTTCTAATTACATTATTAGGTTTATTTCTAGATTTCTCTGATCACAGAGTGTATCTTTTTAGTCTATTTTATGTTGACTGTAAAGTTTAGTCTTTTTACCTATTTGTGAAATGATTTTGTTTATTTGTTTTAAATTTATTACAATGACTGTTTGGTCACGCAAAATAAACTAACTACTGGAGAGAGAGGGAGAGAGAGAGAGAAATAAATATATAAAAGCGACACACACACGAGACTTGGGACGATGTGCGGTACACAGTCACATGGCTCCAGTAAGCAAATAAAGAAAATAAAATTTTTGACTGAGTGTGTCAAGAACCAGGAGTTTTCTCGATTATTGAGTCTTGCTAAAAATGAGCTGAGAACCGTGATTCTCGATGAGAATTGAGAAAAAATTGAGATGGAGTTTCAGCCCTACTTGCACCAGCTTATTTAAATCGGAGAAACCGGTAAATTAGAATTATTGACTATTTCAGACTACTCCACTTTGGTACTGTTCACTTTGGTAACTACTCCACCTTGGTACTGTTCACCCCCCATCTGCAACCAGAAGCAGTTACTTCTCAATCTCCCCCTGATGGCCCTGGGCATATAGTAACAATATTATTGTTTGGTACTATTCACAAATTAATTAAATCAAAGCAATTACCTCTGTTTCTCGCTGTTCTATGGAACATGGCTTGTTACTTCTACTCCACTTCCACCTTGGTACTGTTCACCCCCCAACTGCAACCAGAAGCAGTTACTTCTCAATCTCCCCCTGATGGCCCTGGGCAGATAGTAACAAAATTATTGTTTGGTACTATTCACAAATTAATTAAATCAAAGCAATTACCTCTGTTTCTCACTGTTCGTACTGTTCACCCCCAGCTGCAACCAGAAGCAGTTAATTCTCAATCTCCCCTTAATGGTCCAGGGCAGATATCAGCAGAATTATTGTCCAGGAGCAGGCGGGCTTCAAGAAGGGCACCTATACTTTGCACCAAGTTTACTTGCTTAATCAACTAATTTCTAAACATGTTCGCTCTGCCTGCAAAGCTCTTTTATATTTTTGTTTCATGGATTTGTGAGCTGCTTTTGATTCAGTTAATTGGGAGCATCTTTGGTGGAAACATTCATGTACTAATATTGATCCCAGATTATTGTATTTACTTATTGCTCTACATGTGGATTCTTCCACGCAGGTTAGAGATGGTCACTATGGTCAATTATCTCGCCCAATTGCTATTACTCGGGGTGTTAGGCAGGGGTGTCTTGGCACCACTGCTGGTCAATATTTATTTATTTTATTTTTTTATTTTATAAATTTTTACCCCGCCCCTCCTGCCACGCAGCTCGGGGCGGCTTCCATCATTAAAATACAATAATAAAATACAATAAAATCCATTTAAAAACAATCATAAACAATGTATTAACAATGTTGTTAGCCACCTAAATGATCCTATCTACCATCCTGCTAAATTGGGAAATGTTCCTCTCCCACTCCTCCTTTAGGCCGGTGATACCATTCTTATAGCACAAACCCCAATAGGTCTTCATTGTTTGATGCAGAGTTTCTATTACTACTGTCAAGCCAAGCTGTTGGGAATTAATTATAGTAAAACCAAAGTAATGGTGGTTGGGTGCAGACCAGACCAGCAGAAATGGTTTATGGACAATCATCCGATTGCACAGATTAAACAGTTTAAATACCTGGGTATCGTGGTTGCCCAATCCTCGGCATGGTCTGCACATTGTGATATGGTTATGGAAGCAGCAAACTCTTCTATTAATGGGATTCTGAGCTTTTATTTCTCAAGGGGGAGGTAGATTACCCTCTCCTGCTCTATAGATTTTTTGGGCTAAGGTCTTCCTTCAACTTCTCTCTGGTGCTCCGATTTGGGGGTTGTCCTTGCTGGAAAAGCTGGACAAGGTACAAAACCAGTTTCTTTGAACTATCTTGCACTTTCCTCCAAATACACCGATTTACCTTTTGAGAGCAGAGTCTGGTATTTCATCAGTGTCTTCCCATATATAATTGGCTGTTGTGAAATTTTGACTTCAGGTTTCCCTCTCAGCCCTGCATACCCTTCTTTATCTTGCCTCTAATCTCCCATGTCATGACCCTTGGGCAGCCGGTGTGTCTGATCTTATTTCTCGTTTGGGTCTTGCCAGGGATGTTTTGCTCACACTGCCCTTGGCTGGTACCCTAACAATGGTGAAACAACATATCTACGATCAGGAGAGACAACTTATGTCAACTGTGATTTCTTCACAAAAGATTTCTCCTGCGTATAAATTATTTCCTTTGGCTTCCCAAGCCGCAGACTTTTTAAATCTTCCTCTTCATTGGACTCACAGGAGGGCACTTACACATGCCTGTTTTAAGTTGCTCCCTTCTATTTCCGAGGGTAGAATTCAGGGGATTCCATATGACCAAAGGTTGTAGTCAGAATGTTATTGAAATCCTTTTACATGTTATTTTTGACTGTCAGCTTTATTCTGGTTTACGTACTATTTATCTTGCCTCTGTAATTTTTAACAAGAAGCCTTGTAGTCAGTTGGAATTGATTACTTATTTATATTCTGGTAAGGATCAGGTTTTGACAGCCTGAGTCGCCATGTTTTTGGCGACTGTGACCAGACTTAGAGCTGTAACCTTGAAGAAGTCCTAATTTTATGTATTTATTTGGATATTTTTAGTTTTCTTTTATCATTATATTAATTATTATTATTATTGCTTTGTGATAGCCTTTCGCTTTGCAAATAAATTAAACGAAATGACAGCGGGTGCTTTCAAATGTGATGGTGTCCACCGCCACCACGGACTTACCCAGGTGATGGTAAGTGCCGTCACTCCAGCTGGGATCCAGCCTGGCCACCAAACTAACGTGACAGAGCCCAGGCTGGGGAGAGGTGGAGAGATGCATGGACATATGTCTGCCTGGCCCTGCCCCGTGCTGTGTGCAGCGGCCGGCCCCCGGGTGACTGGCAACCATAGTGGCCAATGACAGCTGCCATGATGCCTGGAGCCGCTTTGACTCTGGACAGGGTCCAAGTAAAGCGGGCTTTCAGATGTCCGGACACTGCATCCCGATCATGGTGGTAGCTAGTCCAGACTGTGACTCGGGAAGTTCTCCAAGTCACAGCACGGGCTAGCCCCCACCACAGTCGAAATCCAGCCTGGGGAAATATCTGGATGGGCACTTTTCAAGGTGATAGCGGCCCCCCGGTTAAACTGCGTTAAACCAGGGCCACCATCACATTTTTACTTCGAAGCAAAGCGTTCACACTACAGTTGCTTCAAAATACAAAGTGAAAGGGAGTCTATGCTCCCACATTTTTCAAATTTTGAGGACAGTGCCTTGCATTTTTGCTTCTCAAACAATGTATTGTATCCTTGCTGCCCTACCAGATGCTGCTCCTCCCTTCCTAGTGGTGCTGGAGTTAGGAAGTGAGGAATGGACTGTAGAGTAGGAAAATGTGGAGATGCTTCGCTACCACCTTCCCACTTTTGCTGGGAAAGCCATCTGTCTACAGGCAAAGGGTGTTTGCTATGTTGGTTCCAAATATAAGAGATGGGGACAAAGTAGTTCAGATTATCTCTTTTATTGGACCAACTTCTGCTGGTTAGAATATGCAAGCTTTTGGGCTCAGGGCCCTTCAGACATGGAATAAGTTAGAATTAAATGATAATAAATAATAATAATTTTATTTTTCTGCTGTCAGCTGTATACTCAACTTTTGTGTTACTGCTGCGAATTCATTTCCTTTGCTATGCGAGTTCCCTTCACCTGGAAAGGTGTTTCCTATCGCCTCCCAAGCCCAAATGGTTGCTTTAACTTCTATCTGTATTTACTATTACCTATAGTTCTTCTTCGAGGATCTCCGCGATTCTCACTCTTGGGATTTACTTCCTGCTCCGCAGGTACCGGAAAACCTCTCGTCAGCAGTATCCAGGCAGATTACGCCTGGAAAAGACTAGAAAAGGTGAGGGCTCCGCCCCCTCACTCCCCCTCCCATCCCGAGAAAAGCGCGGGCCCGCATCACGAGGGATGGAAGTATATAGAGGGGGAGGAGCCCCCACCGCCTCAGTTCCTTCCAACCGCGTGGCGTTGGAAGACTTCTCGGCGTTTTTCAACGTACTTTGCAGTAAAAACGAAGATTAGAAATATCAAAAAGAAAGAAGAAGAGAAAGGAGTGTTGCCCTCCCGTGGGACGTTCCCCGGGCCGTTGCGTCCTTCGGGGCGAACGGAATGCCCAAGCAGCCGGGGTTTAAACGCTGCGGCTCTTGCCCGGCTACCTTATCAGTGAGTGACCAACACGATCGCTGTCTCACCTGCCTGGGTGAGGGTCACAACACTCGAACCTGTAGAGCCTGTTCGGTTCTCTCAGGCAGGGCTAAGAGGGCTAGAGCGCTAAGGCTCCAGGACATCCTCACAAGAAGGGCCTTAGAGGGCGGTGAAGAGGGGCCCCTGAGGCTCCCCGCCCGGCACTCCAGGACCATGGAAAATCCGGCTCCAGCGGCACCGGCGGTACCGTCCAGGCAACGGACGAGTCCGCACATGGGTACCAGCGGCACCGGCGAACTCGGGACCGAGGGACCCTTTGAGGTGCAAGCTACCGGTTCCGGCCGTACCGCGGAAGGTAGTGTTCCGCATGCGTCCAGCCCAAGACGCTTATCTACTAGCGGTACCGAGCCTTCTGGTGCGCGAGGCGTCGCGCACTCGTCGGAGAGGGGCTCTAAGAGCGTGGAGAGAAAGAAAAAGAAGAAGAAGGGCTCAACGCGAGAGCCGGTACCGCCGGTACCGCCGGTGCCGACAGTTCAACAATCCCCACGACCGTCGGGCTCGACGAGGGGGACGGCACCACCGACACCGTTATCCCGCTCGGTACCGCCTCTGCTGTTGTCGGTACCGATGGTGCGCAGGGAGTCGCGCTCCAGGTCACCACGGTTCCACTCCCGCTCCCGCTCTCCTCGGTACCGGACGGGACGGACGCCCCTCCGGTACCACCTGGAACGACGATCACGTTCCCCATGCTCCTGTTGCTCCCCACGTCATGGACACCGGGACTATGACTATGGTAGGGACTACAGATACAGGTCGCGTAGCCCTCCATACGCTCACGACTTCGGATACCCGTCGCTTCCACGGGACACCACCTATGTGCCTCCGGTTCCGCCTAGAGCCGCGCCATCAGCGACCGTATCACGCCCTCCTCCGTCGGAGACAGGATCGGTGCAAGCAGACATCGGTACCGTTGAACCAGAAGAGCTCGTTTCCGGGACCGGAACGAGGTTAGAGCCATCAGGGGCTACACAACTTCTCACCTCCCTATTGGGGACCCATAGGGAGGACACGGTACCGACGGTACCGACGGTACCACGGATGGCTTCCCCGGGGGCGTCGGCATCACGGTCTTCCTCTTCGTCTTCTCCTTCAATGGAGGAGGACGAGACCATTTCCCCACCACCGCCAGATGCTATCTCGGATGCCAACATCTCGCTGGCCACAGAGGATGCCAAGGCTTTTCAGGCGATGTTGAGGAGGATGGCTGCATCTCTCCCAAAGCTGCCCACGAGGGTCATTAAAAAAGCTCAGACTGGACCTATCTTTGGCATATTGGGCTCTGGGGAATCCGGACACGTGACCTTACCCTTGCTGGACCAGCTGTTAGAACCAGCTACAACCTTGTGGGCTAAGCCTGCCTCTGTTCCTCCAACTAATAAGTTGGCAGACTCTTTGTATGGGGTACCCAAAGAAGGGGCTCAAATTTTTCATAGTCACCCCCCTCCGAACTCCTTGGTGATAGCGGCTGCCTCGGTTAGATCTCGAGCGGGAGGGATCCAGACTTCCCCTGCAGATAGGGAGGGGAGGAGATTGGATGTGCTGGGTAGGAAGGTTTTTTCCTCGGACTCTCTGTCCTTCCGTATTGCTAATTATGCTTCCGCCATGTGCGGTTACCAGCATTGGCTGTGGTCTAAAATTAGCATGACATCGGACCCAAACCAGTTGGCAGCATTACAGAAAGAGGGCATGCAGATGGCCCAGTTCCAATTAACCGCAAACATGCACGTGGCGGATGCCAACGCCAGAGGAATGGCATCTGCTATAGCTCTACGCAGGCATGCGTGGCTTCGGTCCACAGCTCTCACCCCTGAGAATAAA
Organism: Sphenodon punctatus; assembly: GCA_003113815.1. Taxonomy (NCBI): domain Eukaryota; kingdom Metazoa; phylum Chordata; class Lepidosauria; order Sphenodontia; family Sphenodontidae; genus Sphenodon; species Sphenodon punctatus. The sequence continues at coordinate 2,491,448 of QEPC01010294.1, read as the reverse complement.
ACTAGAATAGAGGACTTGCCGTTTGATTGTGAGGGCCTGTTCTCGGCTTCTACTGATGACACTCTTAAGAAAATCAAAGAGATGAATCAAACGGCAAGATCCACAGGGGTAGTCAGGGCGATACGCAAAAAGCCTTTTACGCAGGGCTATTCTTTTTCGTCTAGAAGAACTCCTTACCAAAATTATAATTTCCAAGCTGGGAAAAGATTCCAGCAACACAATCAGACACATTACCAGCAACAAGGTGTTCAACAACGTAAATCGTTTGGCAGGCAGCGGGGCAGGGGTAAACCCTCTCCTAGCTCGTCTTCTGGACAGCAGGCGAAATCACGTTTTTGATTGTTATCTGATCAAGGGAGATAATGAGGATGACCCCTCATTCCAGGACCGCCTATTGCCCTACCTACATGTATGGGAAACCATCTCTTCTGACCGCTGGGTCAGGGAGATAGTACAGCTGGGGTATGCCATACAGTTTCATACCACCCCTCCCCTCTCACCCTGCCCCCCTGGGGCCCCCCCCCCCTCTACTCAAATACTAGTTGAAATTCAAAAACTCCTCGACAAGGGTGCTGTCGAATCCATTCCTCGAGATGAACATAGTTCTGGATTCTACTCTAGATTCTTTGTGGTCCCTAAAAAGGACAAGGGCTCTAGACCCATTCTGGACTTGAGATGTCTCAACAGATTCGTTAAGAAGTTTAGATTTCGTATGACTTCCCTACCTGTCATTTTCATGGGCTTACAGCAAGGCGACTGGTTGGCCTCCCTTGATCTCAAAGACGCCTATTTTCATATTTCAATACGCCCTTCTCACCGTAAGTTCTTGCGATTCGTTGCAGGGGACCTTCGCTTCCAGTACCGTGTCCTTCCCTTCGGACTGTCTACAGCACCACGCGTGTTCACAAAATGTGTAGCTGTCGTAGCAGCCTATCTAAGAAGGCAAGGTGTGCGAATCTTTCCGTACCTGGACGACTGGCTGTTGGCGGCGAGGTCACCTCAAGAGCTTACCAAACACGTGGAGTTCACCATGTCACTCCTCAGGAACCTGGGGTTTGTTCTGAACTTGGCAAAATCTCACTTACAGCCGACGCAACGACTACCCTTTATAGGGGCAGTCTTGGACACCAGACACGCAAAAGCGTATCTTCCAGAGGAGAGGCTTATCTCCATACGTCATGCCCTAGACGTTCTTCACTCGCATCCCACCAAACCAGTCCGTTTTTTCTTGCACCTGCAAGGATTGATGGCCTCCACGACGATGGTAACTCCGTACGCTCGTCTGCACATGAGACCCCTGCAACAATGGCTAGCCAGCAACTACGTACCGACCATTCATCCACTCAACATGAAACTATGCATAGCAGAGGAACTGCTTCTGAACCTACAGTGGTGGGCAAATGCAGATCATGTGCTACAGGGGGTGCCCTTCGATACTCCCACCTTCAGGGACATTATCACGACAGACGCATCCCTGACCGGATGGGGTGCGCACCTGGGGGTTTTCTCAGTACACGGTCTCTGGTCTCCAGAGGAGACGCATCTACACATAAACATGCTAGAACTGAGGGCCATACGTTGGGCGTTGAAGGCTTTGCTTCCCCGCATCCAAGGTCAAAACATCCAAATCGTGACGGACAATACCACAGCAATGTGGTATGTGAACAAACAAGGGGGAGCACATTCCACCCGCTTATCGAGGGAAGCGGAGACCATCTGGCACTGGTGTATCGGTCACGACATACACATTCACGCCATTCACTTGGCAGGCCAAGACAACCTGAGGGCGGACTACCTCAGTCGCAAATCGAGGGACCAGCACGAGTGGTCTCTGAAAGAGGAGATCTTGCACGACATTTTTCAGGAATGGGGAACTCCAGAGATAGATCTATTCGCATCACAGGGGAACGCAAAGTTACCAAAATTCTGCAGCCGAGCAGGTATAGCACCAGAATCGATGTCGGACGCCTTTGCCATTTCTTGGCACGGGACATTCCTCTATGCCTTTCCCCCTTTTCCCCTCATCAACAGAGTGTTGTGCAAGGTCAGGACGGACAAGGCTCATATTATCCTGATTGCTCCTTTTTGGCCACGACAAACCTGGTTCCAAACCTTGCTGGGGATGGCGACACAAATCAAGAAACTTCCAATGATCTGCGATCTACTCTCCAGAGAACGGGGGGAAATCCTGCACCACGACCTACAGATGCTCCACCTCTCCGCTTGGTTGATTCTACCCCGATAGGCAATTTGCCACCGGAGGTTTCAGAGATACTTTTAAATGCAAGGAGACCTTCGACACGCAAATGTTATCAGTTAAAGTGGAGACGATTCTGTAGCTGGTGTACTTCGCAGGCTATTCCCTTGCAAGCTTTGGACATGAATCATGTGTTTCTCTATCTCCTGAGTCTACAAAAATTGCATTTGTCTTTGGCTTCCATAAAAGTTCATTTGGCAGCTCTGTCTTCCCGCTTGCAACCGCATGACAGTGGCACTCTGTTTTCTCATAAACTGATGAGGGCGTTTTGGAAAGGTCTAAAGAACACTTTTCCTCAACGATCGAGGCCCGCCCCTCAGTGGGACTTGAACCTTGTGCTATCCAAGTTGATGTCCCCTCCTTTCGAACCGTTGGCTACGTGCAGCTTGGAAGACTTGTCAATTAAAACGGCGTTCTTGGTGGCTATTACCTCGGCTAGGAGGGTGAGTGAACTCACGGCCCTTAGAGCTTCACCTCCTTATATCATGTTTCACAAGGAGAAAGTTGATCTACGTATTGACCCCTCATTTGTGCCTAAGGTTGTTTCTAGTTTCCACCTTAATCAGACTATCTCGTTGCCAGTTTTCTTCCCTAGGCCGCACACATCTGTTGAGGAGCAAAGGCTACACTCGTTAGATGTTAAAAGAGCTCTGGCTTTCTACATTGATAGAACCAAGTCAATCAGAGCGTGTGATTCCCTCTTTATCACGTATGGGGGCCAAAGAATTGGGGTCAAGCTTTCTGCACAGAGACTTTCCAAGTGGATTTTATTGTGTATACAGAGATGCTATGCTTTAGCAGACAAGATCCCTCCCGAAGGTCTGAGGGCTCATTCTACTAGAGCCACTGCTGCTTCTTTGGCTAACTTCCAAGGTATAAATCTACCAGATATCTGTAGGGCTGCCACGTGGGCATCTGTCCACACGTTTACAAGACATTACTCTTTGGACCTGGCGGCCAGAGCAGATTCCCAAGTGGGGAGAGCAGTGTTGGATTCTTTTCTGAGTTACCATCCTCGACTCCCACCTCCTTGAGGTGAGTTATCTAGAACTGCTTATTACTCTCCCAAGAGTGAGAATCGCGGAGATCCTCGAAGAAGAAACGGAGGTTACTTACCAGTAACTCTGTTCTTCGAGAGAGCTCCGCGTATTCTCACATCCCGCCCGCCTTCCCCTCAGTCGTGGATGGACATACCAGGTCTTCCAGGCTGGGTTGGAAGGAACTGAGGCGGTGGGGGCTCCTCCCCCTCTTTATACTTCCATCCCTCGTGATGCGGGCCCGCGCTTTTCTCGGGATGGGAGGGGGAGTGAGGGGGCGGAGCCCTCACCTTTTCTAGTCTTTTCCAGGCGTAATCTGCCTGGATACTGCTGACGAGAGGTTTTCCGGTACCTGCGGAGCAGGAAGTAAATCCCAAGAGTGAGAATACGCGGAGCTCTCTCGAAGAACAGAGTTACTGGTAAGTAACCTGTTTTTTTGGTCTCTTGCACCAATGTTTTTTACAACTTCATTTCTCAATGTCTGACAATTATGTTTTTCCCCCCTGTAGCCCCCTCCCAAGTTTTTTTTTCCTATTCACTGGATCCCTCATTTATAGTGGTCCTGCATTTGCTTTTCTCAGTTCCTCCCTCCTCAACTTTAAAAAGCATCTGAACACTTATTTATTCCTAGGTGCTTTTAGGATCTGCTTGTTTCCCCTCAGTGTATTCTATCCTTCCTCTTTACCTTCCCTGTTTGAATGGTTTTAAATGACTATGTTTTAATTTTTTATTATTATTATGTATTTTATGATTGTGCAGCACTCTGAGCACCTTCTGATGGGGCGGAGGTGCTATAATCTCAGTTGCTTACAGGTTCTTAGGATGGCTTGAGAAGCCTGCCTTCCAAGTTTTTTTTTCCTATCCACTCCCACTCGAGGCATTGCCTTTCAACATCTCCATTTGATGGGATTGCGACCCTTTCTTACCGATTTAGACCTGGCAACCATCATACATGCTTTCGCAATCTTACGGCTTAACTACTGCAATGTGCTTCATAAGGGACTACCTTGAGAGATTGTAGCTGGTGAAAAACGTGGTGGCCTGCCTCCTCTTGGTGGTGGACCCCTAGAAACATATTAGATCAGTGCTCCAGGGTCTGTACTGGCGACCTGGAGTCTTCTGGGCCCAATTCAAGGTGTTGAGTTTGAACTATAAAACCATAAATAGCTTGGGCACAACATACCTTATTATTTATTTTATTTATTTATTACAACCTGCACCCTCCTGCCAAGGCAGCTCAGGATGGTGTACATACAACTTAAAACAAAATAACATTATAAAAATCCAATAAAATCTTAGAAAACAACTAGAATGGAGCCAATAAAATCAAATAAAGCCCACCCCACCGACCCAACCCTCCTCACCAAAAAGGATCACCTTCTCTCTATCCTGTCGCGCTCTCTTAGGTCAGCTGGGAGTGAGTGGCCTTCTGGCCGTGCTCTCAGTATGGATGGCAAGGTTCTCGGTAGCTGCTCCCACAGCTGAGGAAATCTCTTCTCTCTCTAAAGACCTAGCCTTGAACTGATGCCCCCTGGGCTCTGGGTGCAGTGGTGTGTGGCCTGGCTAGGGCATTCTTGGTAGCTGCTCCCCAGTTGAGGAATTCTCCCTGTAAGGACCTAGCCTTCTACCGGTGCCCCATGGTCTCTGAGTTCATTTATTTATTTAAACAAATTTATACCCAGTCCCTCCTGCCAAAGCAGCTCAGGGCAGCTAATAATAAAATACAATAAATAAATATAAATATATCATAAAACATTGGTCCATATGGTGGATGCTGTCAAAGAATACATCTAACCCAACCAACCTACCCCAGTCCCCCCACCCTTCACCCATCTCCCTCACCAAAAGCATGGCGAATAGCCAGGTCTTGCATTGTCATCGAAAGGAAGGTCCCTCTGCTGTGAGGGAGTTCCACAGCCTTGGTGCAGCCACTGAGAACACCCTCTCTCTAGTCTCCCCCCAGGATACCTGAGGGACTCTGAAAAAAGCGTTCCTGGCTGACCACAGGGGTTGATCCAGATCTTGGGGAGTGAGGCGGTCCCACAGATAAATAGGGCCTAGGCAGTGGTGGGCGCTTCCAGAGCCCAGGACTGTTGAACTCCATATGGAGGGAGCCGCCCTGAGGGATGCAGGAGGGAGCTGGGCAGGAGAGAACTAGCTATACATGCTGCTGGGATCGCCTGCAGCTGTCGTGACTCCGTGTCCCCTCCCCCCAGGTAAACTCCATAAGGAGGGGGCTGCCCTGAGGGCGGTGCCCGAAAGGCGAAGAGCCGTTTGCGGGTGGAGGTGGCGACTATCATCACAACTGCAAGATCCATCCTACCTCCCCCCCCGTAACCAAACCACCAAGATGCCTGTCCTTATCTCTCACCCCCTCTCCTCCTTCCCTCTCACCACCTCCCTCTACTTCTCTACCCTCTGCTCCTGTCTCCTGCTAAGCCTGTCATCTCTCTCCAGTGTTCCCACACCTCCTTCTCCACCCCCACTTCTTTCCCTCTGCCCATCCCGCGCCGATCCTATTGCTCCCCTTCCCCATATCTTATCCCCATTCCCTGTCTCCCCCCCGATCAACTCCCATTCTCCTGTTCCCTCTGGAACTGTCGCTCTTGTGCTAATAAAGCCCCCTATATCCATGATCTTTTCTAGCTTCCTTCACCTTCTCGCCGTTACTGAAACATGGATCTCCCCCCACCGACTGTCACCCCTGCCACCCTCTCCTTTGGAGGTCTCTCCTTCTCCCAACAGCCCCGCTCCGAAGGCCGGGGTGGTGGCGTAGGCCTCCTCCTCGCTTCTTCCTGTCAGTTTTGACCCCTCCCCCCTCTCTCTCCTTCCCCTCCTTTGAGGCTCATTCCGTATGCGTCTACTTCCCTCTCCACCTCCATGTTGCTGTCATCTACCTCCCCCCCTCCAGCTCCCTCTGCTCCTTTCTATGCCCTCTCGTCCGGTAATTCGGACAGTGGGAGCGATCTCCCTGACGACCACTAGGAGGCAGCACAACTTTTGCTGGGAGCACGTAAGGAGAATGCTCCCCCGCCATCCCAGTTTGTTGTCTGCCTCAGACCTGATAGGACGTGCAGCCAGGTGCTCCGCACCCACACCACCAATTTCTACGAGGGTGCATCCGCACCATATCTGGGCACAGCCTCCCCGCACTGCTGGAGGAGGTTTTCTTCGTCTGAGCTGGCCTACGGGTTCAGGCCAGAGAGAGACTCGGTGAGGGGACTCCGCGGAGATCCCCCCCTGGGCACGAGGCGCCGCCGCAATGGCTGAAACAGCCAAAACCCGCCGCGCAGTAGCCGGAAGGGCTCCACACCCACAAGCCGAAGCCACTTCAGCCGCAGCAAAAAAGCGCAAGGCCACCAAACGCAGGCTGGAGAATGTGGCCGCGGCGGCGCCAGCAACCGAAAGGGCCAGAGCCGACATGGCGGTGGAGGCGAGGGAAACCGAAAGTGAGGCCTCCCTCCCCGCGCGGCAGCCCCAAAACGCCGGCAGCCCCCAGGATTCCCTCATCGAGGACAACGAGGGGGAGGTAGCTTCAGCTGCCTCCTCACAAGTAAGAGAGGACCTGGGGATACCTGGGCCCAATCCTTTCCAGCAGGCCCAAATGGAAGCCCTCAGGGCCATGATGGGGGCTCTCTCTCGCATAGAGAGTAACCAAAGGGCTCGCTGTGAGAGACCCTCTCCCCGGGGTCAAACCTCCAAAGAAAAGTTTAAGGGAGCCTCCCGCTCTGCGGGAAAGGGGAAGAGTAAGCGCCCCTCAACCACCAGGGCTAATA
>QEPC01010294.1:2457544-2477335 GCA_003113815.1 Sphenodon punctatus | reverse complement strand
GCAGGTGGAGGCGGTGGCCAAAGCCGCCTTCCGCCAGCTGTATCTGGTGCGGAGACTGCACCCATACATCTCCAGGCCCGACCTGGCCACTCTTATTCACGTCTTCATCACCTTGAGGCTAGACTACTTCAACGCGCTGTACGTGGGGCTTCCCTTGGTTCTGGCTCGGAGGCTGCAGCTGGTGCAGAATGTAGCGGCCCGTCTCCTTATGGGGACGAGGCGACGTGAGCATATCACACCTGTGCTCTGCACTGGCTGCCTATAGCATACCGAGCCAGGTTCCAGGTGTTGGTGTATAAAGCCCTATATGGTCTGGACCCCTCATACCTTGGGGACCGCCTTGCCTTCCGCACCCTAAGGTGGCCCCTGCAGTCTGCCGGGGCCGCCTTCCTGGAGGTCCCCCGTGTTAAACGGGGGGCCACGATGGAGAGGGCATTCTCGGTGGCTGGGCCGCGGCTTTGGAACTCCCTCCCAGAGGAAGTTCACCTGGCCCCGAGTCTGATGGCTTTTCATCGAGCCTGTAAGACCTGGCCTTCGCCCAGGCCTTCGGAGGGGAGGGTAGGTTAGGTAGGGGGAATGTTTGGGGGGGTAGTTTTAAATTATTTATATTGTGGTTTTATGTATTTTATTATTGTTTTAGTTGTTGTGAGCTGCCCCGAGATGTCATAGGCCTGAGGGGGCAGCCAATAAATGTAAATAAATAAATAAATACCGTCCTGTCTTGCTCCTCCCTTTTGCTTCCAAACTCCTCGAACGGGTTGTCTACTCCCATTGCCTCGACCTCCTCTCCGCCAACTCCTCCCTTGACCCCCCCCAATCTGGCTTCCGCCCCCTTCACTCCACTGAAACCGCACTTGCTAAGATCACCAACGATCTTATGGCTGAATCCAACTGCCTTTACTCCATACTTGTCCTCCTTGATCTCTTTGCTGCCTTCGACACTGTTGACCTCTCGCTTCTGCTTGAATCGCTTCACTCGCTTGGATTCCAGGACTCTGTCCTCGACTGGTTCTCCTCCTACCTTTCTAACCGCTTTTTCAATGTATCTCTTCCTAACTCCTCCCCCTCCTCCTCCCTACCCCTCTTGGTCGGGGTTCCCCAAGGCTCTGTCCTTGGCCCTCTCCTCTTCTCTATCTACACCCAATCCCTAGGCAAACTCATTGCCTCCCACAGGTTCCAATATCACCTATACGCTGACGACACTCAACTCTATCTCTCCACTCCTTCCCTCTCCCCCTCTGTTCAAGCCCATCTCACCAACTGTCTCTATGATATCTCTGCCTGAATGTCTCAACGCCAACTCAAACTGAACATGGCGAAAACTGAACTTATCTCCCCTCTGAATCCTTCCTCTCCCACTTCCCTGTCAATTGCCATTGACAGGGTCTCCATCCTCCCTGTCCCCCACGCCCGTAGCTTGGGCTTCATTCTCGACTCACACCTTACCTTCAAACCCTACATTGACTCTCCTACCAAATCCTGCCGCTTCTCCCCCATTGCTAAGATCCGCCCTTTTCTATCTGTCTCCTCTGCCAAAACTCTCATTCATGCCCTAGTCATCTCACGCTTCGACTATTGTAACCTCCTCCTCGCTGGCCTTTCCAGCTCTCACCTTTCTTCCCTCATGTGGTGGCTTTGGCCGCTGGTTTCGGTTCCAGACCTGGTTTCCAGTTCCAGATCATCCATGCTTTTATTACCTCTCGATACTAGACTACTGCAACGTGCTTTACGTGGGGCTACCTTTGGTGACGGCTCAAAAGCTGCAGCTGGTGCAGAATGCGGCGGCCTGGCTCCTGGTGGGACTGGGCCGCCGGGAGCATATAAATAAATAAATATAAATAAATTAATATTACACTGGTGCTTCGGTCTCTGCAGTGGCTGCCAATAATCTTCCGGGCCTGATTCAAAGTGTTGGTCTTAACCTATAAAGCCCTACACAGTCAGGGCCCTGTTTACCTGCAGGACTGCCTCACTCCCCGCGTTCTGGATTGACCCCTGCGGTCGGCTGGGGGTGCACTGTTGGAGGTCCCCTGGGTGTCTCGGGGGGCCACACAGAGCAGGGCGTTCTCAGTCACCACGCTGCACCTGTGGAATTTCCTCCTGGTGGGGACGCGATTGGCCCTGGACCTTCCGGCAGAACTGTAAAACATGGCTGTTCCGTCAGGCATTTGGTGAGGGGTAGGGGTAGCGTGGAGTAGGTAGGGATGAGGGGAAGTGTGTGTTTTTATGATTAATGTTTTAAATTGTTCAAATGTTTTTATGATTTTGTTAGCCGCTGTGAGCCACTGAGGTGGGGAGAGCGGGATAAAAATCTGTTAAATAAATAATAAATAAATAATCTCTGTTCAAAACTCTGCAGCGAGGATCATCCACCTAGCCCGTCGCTTTGACCATGTGTAGCCTCTCCTCTCCTCTCCTCTCCCCACTGGTTCCCTCTTCCTGAGTGTATTCTGCACAAGCTCCTCGCCTTCACCTAAAAAGCCCTTCACAACCTCGCTCCCCCCTACCTCTCTGCCCTGTTCTCCCTCCGAATCTCTGTTCGAACACTCTGCTCCTCTTCCATCCCCTCCCTCACGCTCCCACGCCTCCCCTGCTCCCCCAACCACCTTCATCCCTTCTCCCTCGCTGCCCTCGTCCACCTGGAACTCCTTCCCTGCCCTCATCCGCCTTGCCCCCACCCTCCACACCTTCAAGTCCCTCCTCAAAACCCACCTCTTCCGCTTCGCCCTTCCTAACTGCTGCTAATCATCCCCACCCAGGATTATCCCCCACCTGTTATCTGCAAACTCCCAATTTACTGTAACCAAGCCAAGAACGTGTACTTGAGTTCTCGCATCCTCATGAATGTCACATCCCTTGTCTCTCCCTCTGTTCTCCCTTCTCGCCTAGATTGTAAACTCTCGGGCAGGGACCGTGTCTATCTTGTTTTTTGTAAAGCGCCAGGTACATTGCTTGAGCTATATAAATAATAATAATAATAATAATAATAATTCCTACCGTCCCAGTCAGGCCACACCCCCTCAGCCTTGTTCCATGCCCCCAGGTTCCTGGTTGGCTTCTGGCGTGTATATAAGACCAGAGGAAGCTGGGAAGATTATCAGTCACTTCCAGGTGTGTGTTGCTGCCTCCCGTTCCTGTGCATCTTTGGACCGCCCTCTGCACCTGTCATCCCCAATGCACTGGACCTTCTGTGTGCCTTGGGGCTGGCCCTTCCTTTGGAACCTGGTCCTTCAGATTCTGCTTGGGAGTTTGGTTGTCCCTGTCTGTCCTGGTTGCTAGGAGTGTGGTTGGTCTCTGCCAGGATCGGGGCCTGGCATATGTGGGATGTGCCCCCTAGCAACCGGCTGGTGTGCCTTCTGGCGACTGCCTAGACAGACCCCCATCTGACTGCCCCAAATGCCCACTCCACCCCATCGGAGTCAAGTCTGAATCCTGTCCATTGGTTCTGACCAGTTGGCTCCCTGCATCTGCCTTGTCTGTCTCGTCCAGTCCAGTCCATTTGCCCCTTGGTTTGTGCACTGATTCCAGTTGTATTCCTTGATGCTTGGATCCCTGATCCTGCTATGACTCTCCTGTGCAACATTTTGCACCCCGTTCCTGCACTGACCCAGACCTGAGACCCCAGCATTGAGCCTGAACCTACTCTCCATGCCCCAACCCCTGTGCAGCTACCACTCACTAACAATAGCCCAAACTCAAGCCTATGTGTGTTCTAGAAACAACATACGGTGGTTTTGTTTAGGTGGGCATCTGGTGGTGTGGGGATGGGCTAGAGAGTGTGTGTTTTCATTGTATTTCCTTTTATCATTTGTACTTCTACATTCTTGTAACCTGCCCAGAACCTGCTGCTTGTGTGATGGGCAGGACCAACAGAGAAATAAATCAAATAAACCTGTTCTGCATTTGCTCTTCTGTATATAGTTCTGGTTGTTACATGCCTGGGGCCTTGTGGCCCAAACGCTTCCATTCTCTCACTGACTGAAGTTGGTCCAATAAGAGCAGGAGCACAGATCCCCGATTATAAAAGATACCATGTAAGCTACTCTCTCCCTGTCTCAGTAGGATGAGAGCCAGGACTGGGAAGCCTTAACCAGCTTCCCAAAGTAGCAGAGGCTGAAATAAGATCTCCAAATGCGAGTAATCTCATCAAAATCCTAGTTCTTGATACTGGCTTGGATTAATTGAGAACTTCCCAGTACTTGGGAATGTCTCGATCAAAATTTTACTAATAATTTGCAAAGCGGGATCCCATTGTACTGTTTACTGCTTTGCTGTAAAGCTGAGAACCAGTGCCACAGCCCACACATTTTAGGCCCGAGTACACTAGACTTGGATCCCAGTCCTGGAAGGTGTTCAGTACCTCCAAGCTTTTATTGAAATGTGGAATGACTGGAAGTGGCTAGTGATGTGTATCTTGGGAAACAGTATGGATGGGAGCTAAAAGCAATTTGTAGAAGGGGCCCAAAAGACAGAAGAAAAAGAACTGCCTCAAAAAGATTGCTACACTAATCTTAAAGAAAAAAAATCTTAAATGTTGAGAGTGCAAATTAGTCAGTCCATGCAAAAGCTGTCCAGAAGCGTCTATTATGTACTGAAGAGCTTACAAGGGGCATTCACAAGGAAAGCTTTCCCCTAAAGAGTAAAAATATTTCTCCCAGTGAGCCATCTTTCAATTTTCTTGCAACAGACATTGATCATGCCCATTGCAAGGAATGCCTCACTTTCCTCAAATTTCTCAAAATACTGGGGAGTTAAGTTCTTGCACTTAAGGCATTTCCCAGAAGATTCTGATGCTGATTTCCCCCCTCATTTACACCACCTCATCTACAACATCTAGATTTGTTAAAGAATACATAACCCCTTAAAATTCCAAACTTCCGTACAGCTCTGCCAATGATACTGTAAGAAAGTTATGTAATCCCTTTATTAAACTGTGAATCTAAAATTCACCACTCAAAGGCAATAAATGACCTACTTTGTTTTTCTAACATTCTGTTCTTCACGATCAAAGTGAGCTCTGAATAGAAGAGAGCAGCATAAAGGTAATATGACCTATTTCTCTCTGAATTTATTTTGGATCCTTATCAAGAAGCTTTCAAATCTTAGTTGTGCCACTTGGGGGTTCTTCAGAGTCCGGATATTGATGGTACTGGAGATGTATTTCTGGCAACTTCAGAGAGTAATTCTAATTTCTACAAATGTTTAAGTTTTAGCAGATTTAAGGTATATATCTCTGTAAAAAGAAAACAAGCGTAAGTATTATTAGGTTGGGATCTACTCATTTTTTTACACTGCTGAATTACAGCAGTTGAAAACATAAGTCATTCCATATAATAATTTCAGAGCTCAATATGGTTGGCAAATTATTATAATCAATCTGTGCTGCTGTCTTTTCAGACAGACATTTGTTAGAAAAATGTACTTTTAGCTTTCAAGAATTCCAAGTGGTTTACCATGGACTGGGTTATGTGACCTAGCAGAACATACAAATCTAATTTTTAAAAACCTTATCCAGCCTACATTAAAATCCTCCTATAGTGACGCTTTCCAAATGCTATTTAACCGGGTAAGACTTTTCCAGAAGTGACCATTTTCAGGCATTGCATCCAAGAGTTCATTTGTTTGTTTGTTTTCCAGCTGTTTTTGAGTCAGAGCTCCTCTCACAATGACACTAAGTAATTGGCTTAGATGCTAGCAACTAAGCGAGTCACTTTCCATGGACAGAAGATTTTTCACATTAGAAAGACGCAGAAAGCTATCTTACTACTGATTGGAAATAGTTAACAGGAGTGAACAAAAAAGAGATCACTCAATCAAAAGAAATGTGGGAGAGAACCAGGTAAGTAGCAGGAGAAATGCCAAACATGGGGATCAGGGGCTGTTGGTCCATTAGGGTAAGAGGAGAGATGTTCTCCCAGCTCTGTGGCTGCTGCAGTAAGGCTTCATGAAGCATGCTTGATTGGGGTGATAGCCCTGATCGCCCCCAGAATGCATGCCAGGACTGGGGAGACTCATGCCTAGGGATGGGGACTGCCTTTGTTCCAACCTGTTCCAGCTGCCATTAGCAGACAGAGCCTGGAGCCACAGTACAAACACAGCAACAGCAGTTTCGGAGGTGAGTGATTGATTTGGGGAGGAGGATGGTGCAGCAGGAAAGGGTGAGACGATTAGGGTGCAGTAGGGGAAGGAACGACATTAATGTACAAACGGTTTTGCCTCTTGCTAATGGGCATAGTGTAGCCACATAGGTTGTGGGGGCAATCCAATGGCCCGTGTATGCTGCCTGCAGATGCTGGTTTCTGGCCAGAATGCCACCGAGGGCTGTGCTGCGTGCACGGCGTGGATGTTCCCAGAGCACAGCGCCTGTGGGTGGCATATGCAGGCCCTTGGATTGCCTCCAGTGTGTTTCTAGTGCCATTTTGTTTCTTGGCTGAACAACAGTCTGAACTAGTGGCTGCTAATGTGATAAAGCATTTGGAGATTTCAAAGAATATTTTAAAAAACAAACAAACATGGATTTATATGCTGTTAGTGTTTGTTGCTGGAATTTCTGCATTTGTCCATCCTGTTTTAAAGTGCAACACTCTTGTGCTTAAACGTGAAAACTTTCTTCTTGCTCAGTTGTCTGTGGAGGAGGTTCAATTAAATCTTGCTGCTCATTTCTTTATACTTTTCAATAATTCTGTATTGTTTCTTCATGCAGTGGCAAAGTTTTTGGAGTGAGAGGATTGGTAGTATCCCTCAAATGAAGCTTCTGTATTGAACCTTAATCTAAAACATTTGTTGATAGTTTTGTCTGCTTATGCTTGCTTTAGTTTTGTGTATTATATCGACAAGCCAGGTTATGGCACTGAGATTGCGCTTCTGGTCTTGGTCGATGACCAGCGCCGTGCACTGGATCAGGGCCATGCAACCCTTTGGGTCTTGTTAGTTCTGTCATCTGCTTTTGAGATAGTTGATTATGAGATGTTGGTGACACGCCTGCAGGGCTGAGCAGGAGAGGGTGGAATAGTTTGAATGGTTCCATTCCTTCCTGGCCAGGAGAACGCAGTTTGTGGTGCTGAGGGACAGTTTTTCATCTCCCTGGGATCTCACATGTGGTGTTCCATAGGGTTCCATTATATCCCCTCTCCTGTTCAACATATATATGCAGCTGTTGGGAGAGGTTGAGAGAGGGTTTGGTGTCCGGTGTCGTCAGTATGCTGATGACACCAAGCTTTCTCTCTCATTTTCAGCTGACCAAGGCCTGGCAGTTTTGTTGCTTACTCGGTGTTTGTCAGCTTTCATGTCCAGTTAAGCAGATTTTAATCAAGTGTTTTTTGGCTAAGGTTATTAACATTCTCTTCATCGCGAATTGCAAAAACGTGCTACCTAGAAGATATGTCCGGATCTGAGGATAGGCAATCTGCGTGCCTGGTTTTTTTAAGGGGTGTTTTATGTAAAAGGGGATTTAATTTCTTAGCCAATGTAGATACAAGGTTTTTTTTCCTCAGAAGAGATTGAAGGAATATATCAGACGTTAACTTATATTGTAAAACAGGAGGATATTGCTATGGTTAGGTTGAGTAGAATAGCACCATTATATATATTATGGAAACTAGAGGCCTCAGCTAAATTCCTTCAATTGAATCTAAGTCCTAAATTGCGTCTGCATTTTGTTAGGTTGAGACTGGAACAGATGCAATCTGCTGTAACTGAAGGTCGGAAAATAGGGGTTCCAGTGAAAGATCAAATTTGTACGTGTGGGAGGAAGACACTGTACACTATGTTTTTGAGTGTCTTTATTTTGTAGAGATTCAAGAACAGTTATTGTCCCAAATAGTGTTCCATTTGACTGCTTTCAGCAGTAAAGAGAAATTGATTTGGTTACACCAACAGAGTTCAGAGGCAATTATTAATAAAGTAGCTCTTTTTGCCACTAAGGCTGCTGCTGTAAGGTCTCGACATCTTACGTTGCTTTTAAATTAGGTATTAGTATTTTACTAATAAATTTTCAGGGGACTTATTCAATTGTGATATTATTTTTGATGTTTTGTAAATGTTTTAATTGTGCATAGTTCTGTGTTGTATAGATATGCATATTTTATTATGATCTGTTGGTATTTATGTATGTTTTGTATTACTTTTTGTTGTTTGCGTACTTATTTCATGCATTTAATGTTTTTGTAGTAATACACCGCTAAGGCCTACGGGTCACAGCAAATAAAAGAACTTGAACTTGTTTGTCAGCTGTGGGGGACTGGATGAGGGCAAGCCGCCTGAAACTGAATCCTGACAAGACGGAGGTGATCACATTGGTGGGGACAGGAGGACCAAGGGACTGGTGGCCTTTGTTATTGATGGGGTCCGTCTGGCCTTGGTTTCCCAGGTTTGTAGTCTGGGAGTGCTCCTTGACTCACAGCTCCGCTTGGATGCCTAGGTAGGAGCTGTGGCGAGGAGCACGTTCTGCCAATTACATCTGGTACAATGGCTGCGGCCATATATCTCAGACTGCAACCGTGCCACCATCATCCATACCTTCGTCACCTCAGGACTGGACTACTGTGACACTCTACATGGGGCTACCCTTGGTGATGCTTCGGAGACTGCAGCTGGTGCAGCGGTCCATCCCCTTACGGGGTTGGGCTGTAGGAAGCACATTACACCAGCACTCCACTCTCTGCACCGGCTGCCTATAGTTTTCCGGGCCTGATTCAAGGTGTTGGTTCTCACCTATAAAGCCCTATATGGCTTGGGCCCCACCTATCTGCGGCACCGCCTCACCCCCTGGGTTCTGGAGCACCCTTCTGTAGTTGCTCCATGTTCGGCAGGGGATGACACTGGATAGGGGGGTTCTTGGTGGCGGCATCCTGAAATCCATTTGTTCCCGGATCAGTGTAAAACTTGGCTGTTCTGTCAGGCTTTTGGTGAGGGAGACGGGTAGTGGGTGGGAGGGGTTGGGGACAGTGGTGTTTTTTTGTTTGCTAGACACCGTTGATTTAAGTAATACGCTGTTTTATAGATTTGTTTTTATTAATTATGTTTTTATCAAGCTGCCATGGGCAGGATAATAAATGGTGCTATAAATAAATAAGTTGGCTTATGGGGGGGTGGGGGGGAGGGAAAAGAGGCTTTCCCCAGGGATTTAAGGTATAAAGAGCCCTTCACACTTTGGGTGCAATTCTCAGGTGAGAGAGCTCACATAGGGTAAAGCCACACAAATCAGAGTGGGGAGGCTATCCTGCCTTGGCTAGCCTTACTCCACTTTGGGCAGGTGGGGCACGGATGCTGCCTGCCAGATGTTTCCCCCACCCTGGGACGGGGAGCAGCTGGCTGCTATGCATCGCGTCCTCGGAAAAATCCCAAGGTCGTGTCGTGGAGCTGGGGTAAGGCTGCCCAAGGCAGGGCAACTCAGGGAACACCGCTGCGGGGCCTTGCAGGGTGCTGTCACCCATGATTCATGGCCAGAGGCAGGATATTGGTTGAGAGGGAGGCAGGGATGGTGCTGGGGGTCTGTCCTGGCTGTGGCGGCAGCAGCAGCCAGCCTGGCCTCCCCATGACTGTGTGCCTGGCTCTGCACGCTGGCCCTGCAGTGTGGTGGCAGTGATTGCCTGACCCAAGGCCACGCGGGGATTGGGCTGCCACAGCTCATCTGGCTGCACCCGTACTAGTGAGTCCCATAGAAGAGAAGGAGGTAGGTGTGCGCTCACTACTAGCATGTCCATGCATTATCGTCCCCGAGGACTGCGTTTAGTGTGTTCATTTTTCTGAAAAGGCAGAACTTGAATTCTGGGCTTGGCTGTAGCCACTCAGCAGGTAAAAAGTAGTACATGACTCAACAGCTGGTAGCCCTGTGATGGGAACTTTGGCTCTACATGGGCTCGCTCTCTCTTGCTATTCTCAAGGAAGTGCAGGTCACATCTGGCAGCCAGTAACAGAGCATTTCCAAAATGAGAGCAGGGAAGGGCTAGCGG
The DNA here is from genome assembly GCA_003113815.1 of Sphenodon punctatus. Classification (NCBI taxonomy): domain Eukaryota; kingdom Metazoa; phylum Chordata; class Lepidosauria; order Sphenodontia; family Sphenodontidae; genus Sphenodon; species Sphenodon punctatus. The sequence goes on along the minus strand of QEPC01010294.1, from coordinate 2,467,382 downwards.
CAGTGGTAGCAGCATCGTTTTTAGTCGGCAAATTCTGCTACAGCCAGGGCCATTTTTCTTCCTTCAGCCTGCTGCAGCATTGCCAGTCAGTTCTGCCTCTTAGGTAAGCAGCTCCTGGCTTAAACTTTGAGGTTGCATTTTGGAACAGGGTACATAAAGAGAGGTCAGTGAATGGTCAGGTGAGCTTTCTATCATTCAGATCCTTTTTTCTTGCAGCTGCAGCTGGGATGGGTGTGCAAATGGGAGAACTGGTTTCAGTTATTCAATATATACTTCTCCCAAAGCTTTCCTCCCAGTCCTGGCATGAACAGTTTCTCTCCTGGGTGGATTCTTATTTTTTTAAAAGCAAACGTCATCACACAAATATAATGCCTCCTTACTTAAAACTGAATTGAACCCGTGACCTGCCAATTTTCTATCACCTGACCTAGAGGAGCCACTGTAGTTTGATTTGTTCCCAGTGTTGCGTACTGCTTGCTTTCCTTGCATGCCACCAACATTGTGTAATCTTTAAATCTGTATTCACTGTGTTCTTTTTATTCAGTGTATTCCATAGTAATGGTACAAATTTGAAGTTGCCTTGCCAGCCTAAAAGTCCACCAGCCTCCATTGCTTTGTATTAGATTTATTTATTTACCTGTAAGTACAGAACCTTTAAAAAGTAGCTTAGTTAAAAAAAACAAACCAGTGCAATTTACCCATACCATCACATCTCCTTGCACAAATATGGTCAACTGTCCCATGTGCTCTCTCCTCTCAGATGGAGAAAGGTTTATTTTGGGGGGAATTTTAAAAGAAGAACAGAAAAATATCCTATTGAGATCCTACAGAAATATCTTGTAGAAAAATAGCATATGCAGGTGGTGGTGGTGGTGGTTTTGTGTTACAAAAAGCAGAATGTCTTCAAAGATATATTATGCTAATAATTTATTGTTCTGTGCAAGAAGCTAAAACCATATTTCAGGCATGACATCAACCAATGAATTGATGACAACTTCAGGTAGACAGCTGGATACAACAGTAGAAAAGATTAAAACATTGCTTTTACTATGGTAGAACAGTAAAAATACAATAGAAATATCTGTACTTAAATGTAAAAACAGAGTTCTCTAAAAACCACACAGCAGAACTTGAATATGCTTAATAAGATGTCACCTTTATCCATAAAGTCTTCAAAGTCAAAATAACCACACAAATACATTACTTTTAACAGAAGAAGATTATCAGCAACGGTTTGTAATTCAGTAAGAAACTCAGGTTCCTGTTCAGTTCATGAGGCTGCTACGTCTTCTGTCTTGACCCAGCACGTCATAAGGCTGCCTAGGAGTCAAGTGGTTTCTGGTTTTGTTGATGAGGACACAGTGCAGTGAGGCTGTTTTGATGGGCTGAGCTGTATTACAGAACAAATCATGCATGGTTTTAATTCCAATGCAATTGTCAGAGAGTAGAATGAGTGCAAAGATTCTCCCCTCCCACGCTGCCCTTTCTGGCAGGTGTGTGGATCCATGTTTTTAACTGCTGTTACAGTTTGCAAATTTACCTTTTTCTAGGAAAGAAGGGTGTAAGGTTTCTGCATGGTAAATTACTGCCAGAGCTGAACTAAGGAGAAGGCCTCTGTTTAAAGAAAAGAAAGAAAAAGCAGCAAAACACTATGTAACTTACAGCTTCTTGTTCCACGAAGTAAGTATGGCATCGGAGGCTTTTCTAGAGGTTTTTCATTGGGGGGTGCAGACAACAGAGGTTTCAAAAAGTATTATGTGGGGCAGTCATATTACTCTGTTTCTACTAGTGACTTCCCCAGACTGTCATTGCATATGTTTCCTAAACACAAAGAACTTCTTTTATTTACGTTAATCACCACAATAAAGTGTACAACTAGTGTTACACTTTTAAAACAAGCCCTGGGGACCCCCTGGTGGACAAGGAAACATTTTGTAAGAGACAGGTACCCCTCAGCTCCTGCCGCCTGCAATGGAAGTTGAGGGTACTCGGCCTCTTGCAGGATCCTGCCCACAGTGATCTACTGAAAGCAGTATTATATGTAAAATGGTTACAATGAGGTTAATTAAAATAGAAAATGTATGCAACTCACATTAGATACTGATTTTCATGCAACTGATTAATGAGCAAGCTTAGCCCATCATTAAAAGAACATGATTTGACAGATGTTCAAGTGTTCCACTGAGGATGCTCAACTACACTCGGTGCGGAGTGAAAGATGGAATGTGCCAAACTAACACAAATGTTTCAGCGAGCCTAGGTTTTTAGTGTTTGCCTTTCACTTGTTTTGCATAATTTTTATTCAAATACAATGAACAAAACAGCAAACAGAATACATTTGCACAGACCTGATGGCTTTAGTGCATATAAACTAAAATATTTACATGGAATGTACAGGTAAATTTACAAAGCCAGTGCTTCAAATTACACACCCAGTAATCTGTTTTACAAATGATCACATTGACAAGAAATAAAAGTAAAAAAAATTCCCTTTCAACCCTTTCATAAATATATAAAGTTTCACTAAATTCTTTTTTCTTTAGAAAAAGACAGCTAACCTCTTTATGTTAACATAAAATAACCAGGCTTCCTGTTTGAATGCCACAGATGTGATATTTGAAGTGAGTAAGATCGTCCATATGCTGTAACTGGAAGACAAATTCACTTGCACGCTTAACACACATGCTTTCCACTTTCTTTAGGTATTCGCATTGACTGCATCAGTCGCAAATCAAGAAAAACCAGGATTCAGAGAATGCAGTTTGAAGTTTCAATTGTATCTCACCAGTATATAATGAGAATACTTTTCTGTACAATGACATTTACAAGTGTATGCTAAAAGTTTTCAAATCTAAAACATATCATCTGAAAGATGACAAAGGCATTTAAATAAAATATTTTTCAAAACAAGTATTGCTTTGATTTAAGGAAGTTCATTCATGCATTGTCAACAGTTTTACTGATCTTGAAGATTTCTCCCATGTATTGGAAAATATATAACCAGCTAAGACTGTTTTTTAAAATCTTGAGAACTATTTGATGTTTAAGTTAAAATATGACAATGTTTCCATGTGCCAGTATACCACAGATCTTACAGAAGGTTAGCCAACGAAGATAGATTTTTAAAGCTACATAAATATAAAGCAAAACTATATTTCTCCCTTGTTCAGGTCAATATTCCCAAGTGTAATCTTCATTAGCTCACAACACAAGCATGCAGAGTTCCAACGTATGCGCGCACACAGCAGAGAAGCAGTAGTAGCAGCAGCAGGGGATAACAGCTCTTCAAGAGAACACAGCACAGTTAAGCCACTGAGTACTTACAATTTCTCTTTTGGTGAAAAGTTTAAATACAAAAAACACCACAGTAAGGTCACAATGTACATGTAAGACAAAGCTTACACTTTTAGGAAATTAAAAAAAAAACCTTGATATTAAATCAGTTACAACTCTGATGTGGTATCCAGAGAAATATTAGCCATGTTTGCCTGATCCAGTTTCCCATTTGTTAAAGTAATGAAAAATCCTTTAAACGTACCTTTCCCTGGCAGTAGGTCTATCTGGGGGCACTGAAGTACTGCTCTCCATTAACCAACTTGGAGATACAGCTGCATGAAATCACGTTCTCTTCAGTAGCTGTGGTGCTCAATTAGCTCAATATACGGAAGCAGGTAAAACAGGGATTCATAGTTATATTATGCCTCCCCCAAATTCTGGACAGGATGGTTTAAATCAGAAAAACATTAACAAAATTCCAATCCACCAAGTTCATAACTGCATGTCCATCTGCCAAAGCTAGAAAACCCTTGCACCAACAAAATGGTAGTTTAAGGTCCAACCAAGCAGCCTATTAAAATATCATGAAATATTTCCTTGTTTCTAGTGTTATGAATGCAGCCAGCTAACTGGAACCCAAAAAGTCTCTGTCTCCAGTTTGTCAAAAGCTGTTCTCAGCTCATTGTATGCAGTAGTGAGGTCATCATTAACTATAACCTGGTCAAAAAGATGGCCATACTGGCTTTCCATTATCTGTGCAGATTTAATCATTTCTTGAAAGTCGTCTTCCTATAACACAAGGAATCAGAAGTCAGTCAAAAGTAAAAACTGAATCAGTTCACATCAGTGTCAAGTGCAAATCCTGCAGGACTTAATTTTGTATTTGGTGAACTGCTCACTGCAAAAATGAATGCAAAATTGTGTTTTCAGGATCCATCATTTCAAATTATTTCTCTGTGAACACTTTCACAACTTCATTTTTCCTGACAACAGCCAACTCTTTCCTCTTCTCCCTTATTATCAGCATAATTATCCACTAACCGATAATTACAGAGAGCTTTCTATACGTGAAATACCAGTGGAAAAATGTTTTTAGCAGTTCACATTAATGATGCACTGGCCAGATGCATTACCTAAGTCTCAGCTTGCTATTAGCAAGGGATTTATCAGAACACAACCTTTATTTTTAAGAGCTTGGTAAATATCCAAAGGATAGTTCCTGCTGGATTCCTGTGTTTCATTAGAGCTAGTTCAGTTCATTTATGTTCATGTTTTTGGAAAGAAAAAAAAAATTGACTGCATAACTAAGACACAGAAAAAGCCTAAAAGAGCAAACTATCCAGACCACATCACTCTCTTTTTTATTGGAAAGCTAAGAAATTACTTTTGCCTTCTCCATTCTATGAGAAATTTTCCTGTACTGCAAAATATTAAAACAGATCAAGTACACTTTTGAAAGATATGTTTCACATCAAGAATTCGGCATGAAACAAAGTTTAATATAAAGATAATGTGAATCAGGGAAACAAACACAACATGCTTATGTATCAAACTTCAGTAAACAGACTTTAACAAGCTTTACGATGAGTATGTAAATGTTCCCAACACTAGATCATTACACTCAAGATTTTAACCTGGTTTACTCAATATGAGCAGCCGTTTCTCTTTTTCCTTCTCTGCCATCTACCAGATTTTTTCCCCAATATATTACTTGCTTTCAATTTTAACTTCTATTCTCCTTTCATTCTACACTCCCCTCCCCACCAGATGCATTTGATAAGACAGTCTTGTAACTGATTTTTCTTAATATGTTGCAGACAATATAATTATTTCCTCTCAACATTTTCTTTTTCCATGTCAGAGTCCATGACAGCATGAAACAAGATGAAGAGAGTCCACAGTGCACCTTAGGTACACAAAGTGATATCAAAACCACTGAAACACTCAAACAAGCTCATAGCAAAGAGAAGAAGAATGACTGATGTGGTAGTTATATGCATGTGCTTTTATGCACACAGACAGACATGATGTATCAACACAGTTTTTTCCATGGTCATTTGATAACCAACCTGTGCTCATTGCTGAGCAATCACACCAGCTCTGATTTCTTTTCATGTTTTTGTTGAGGTTAAAGATACTTACTGTAAAGGGCTTTGCAGCTCCCTTTTCATCTTTGCTTGAAATAATCTTGGCATTTTTTCTTGTGTCTCGCAAACGCTCAATCGATGGAGGTTTTATAAATATCACAAATGGTTTAAATTCTAATGTCCTTAAATGCTTCACTGTCTAGAAGGGAAAAGTTGAGATGACAGGGTTTGAATAGACTTATTGGCACTAGAGTTTGGCAGTTACCAAAGAGACCCCCTTCACTATCTTCCCAATGCCTCTGCTACACAAGAAAAATAGAGAGCATTTCCAGAAATATTATTCTATGTTATCCTATTTCCATATCCAGCATTGCTCAGAGTACCACATATTGTTACTTGAATGGGAAGAAAAACCTTAATTTCCATACAAGTGGCTAATACTGGCAAATCTGTACAATCTGACAGAAGCTAAGCTTCATAGCAGCCATCTGCATGAAATATCTGTCATCCATACAGACTGGAGGTACCAGTAGCTAGAAATAAGCCTGAACAAGAATGTTTTACTTCAGACACTGGGAAGGAGTAGTTTACCTTTGAGCTGATTTAAAGGTTAAGATAAGTACAGCCAAACTTGTAAAGTAATAGCAGTAGCCCAAATAGTGTGTATTAAGAGAACAACCATCTGTTCTCCTCAACTCTGTTGCTGTTTACATCCAAACATTTATTTATTTTGGGGGGGGGGGGGGGGGGACGCAGACTGGGAGTTTCATGGGAAGACAGATTTTTACCTTTCCCCCAGTGAAATCTTTTTGCACTGTGCAGGCCTGAAACCGATTCTTCTTCTTCAGACTCAGCCAGGCAGTTTGTGGCTGGGGGAAGCACTGTCCCCTGTGTCAACATATAGCAAAAGCCTGTCCCAGAGAATTCTGCTGCAGGCCCAGAGGGGAAGAGGCCTGCTACTTCCACAAAGCTGTTTATTGGGGAGCACCAGAGCCTCCCCCCTGAAACCTACCTGCATGATAGTAAACTCCAACCTTGGTGGCCTAGGAGGCTATGACTGGAAGCTTGTGCTGTGGGGAGAGAGTGGCTTCCCATAAAACAGCTAACCATCAGGAAGTGCCTGAACCCTCCCAGCTCACAAGTTCAAACAGGAAGGCTTGGTGGTCCCTGCCAATCAGATGATCAGTGGTGAGTACCAGAACCCCTCATACCAGTCTGTGCAGAGCACAAGCCCCCACCTCTCACCAACTTGGGTAGCAGTGTGGGTACAAGAGATGGGGGAAATGATGACTGCAAGTCACCTTGCATGATTTTTAGAGCATTTTTCCTGCCCGAAATAACTGTACCCCTCACGAAAGATCAGACTATTTTCTGCTGCAACAAGCCCCTCTGTAGCTTTTGATGGCCAATCAGGGCCTGCAGCCACAGGCAAACTATGAAACATAGCACTTAAAATATCAGATTGTAGGCGCACATGCCACTGCTCTTCATTTTACATTTTGTTTTATGAATTTCATAGTGTATTCCCAGTAGAGATCTTAGTAAATGGAAGACAATGACTAAAAAACAAAAACCCAAAGTGGTTCATCATCACTTGCCATGTTAGTGTAAACCTTTTTTCAAGCAATTTTTTGAACTCACAAAGTTTCTTGATTTAGGCTTTTGACAATTACACCAGTATAGTAAGACTCAGCTAACATGCATCCACATTCATCCCATTTTCAATGGCAAGTGGTTTTCCACTAACTAATTCCACTAATTTTCTTGGGGACGGCTATGAATAAATCTCTAACACTTATGTCAGTCAACATGTGCAAGAGACACTTATTTAGACAGGGAATATTCAAGCCCAGTTACTATATATGTAAATATTTTTAATGCGAAACATCTTTGTGACATTTTCTTGTTGTGTTTCCCTTCTTGTGGGGGGGAAGGGAAGATGAAGGAGGCAGACAGGTCAAGGACCACCCCTTTTTTCTGTTTGCAATGCTACTGCCACTGAGTCATGGGGAAGCACTGCCATGCACATGCGTGCAGTTTCAACATGGCACAATGTGTCAGCAATAGGAGGGGGGGGGGAGGGAATCGCCCCCAGTGAGTGCTATCATGCTGGCACTTGTATTTCCAATAACAAAATTCTGGATGAAATTTGACCCCACTGAAGACCGTGTAACTTCAAAGGGGTGAGGATTTCCTCCTTTGCACTTTTCTTACCACCACCCTCGCTTTAAATATACTAAGTAAAATACCTATTTTCCTTAGAAGACTGCATATTTATTGTATTCCTTACATTGGGCCCTCTCCTGCAATCTTAACATGAATATTCTTGTTTAAGTCAAAATAAGCATACGTACATGAAATTAGCAAGAGTGGGTCCTTATTCACTGATGATACCTATCCTTATCTCTCCCCCCCTCTCTCCCCCTTCCCTCTCACTTCTTTCCCCTCTCCTTCTGCCTCCCACTAAGTCTGTCATCTCTCTCTACCATCTCCACACCTCCTCCTTCTACCCCCCACCACTTCTTGCCCTCTGCCCCATTGCCCATTTCCCACCGATCCCATCGCCCCCCTTCCCGTCTCCCCCCTGATCTGCTCCTCGGCTAATAAAGCCCCCTATATCCATGATCTTTTCTTCTCTCGCTCCCTTCACCTTCTTGCCGCCCTTACTGAAACCTGGATCTCCTCCACCGACTCTGTCACCCCTGCCACCCTTTCCTACGGAGGCGTCTCCTCCAACCAGCCCCGCTCCGAAGGCTGGGGTGGTGGCGTAGGCCTCCTCCTCGCCTCTTCCTGCCAGTTTCAACCCCTCCCCCCTCTCTCTCCTTCCTCTCCTTTGAGGCTCACTCCGTACGCCTCTACTCCCCTCTCCATCTCCGTGTTGCTGTCATCTACCGCCCCTCCCCCGGCTCCCTCTCCTCCTCTCCGAGTTAAAGTCCTGGCTCAGCTCACCATATTCCTCTTTGATGACATCCCCACACTCATTCTTGGCAACTTCAATATTCATGTTGATGCACCCTCTCAGCCTTACATCGCCCATTTCCTCTCCTTAGCCTCCTCCTTTAATCTCCACCTCTGGACCAGCTCCCCCGCCCACACTGATGGTCACTCTCTTGATCTTGTGTTCTCTAGGAACTGTTCTGTCTCCGATCTCTCCTTTGAGCCCCATCCCATATCTGACCATTTCCTTGCCACCTTCAACCTCTCCCTCTGCTCCCCCTCCTCTTCCCCATCTCCTCGTCCATTCCGCTATCTTCAGGCTGTTGTGCCCCAGGACTTTGCCTCCTCCTTCTCTCCTCTTCTCCCCCTCCTCCCCCGATTCTGCCATCTCCACCTTCAACTCCTCTCTCGCCTCTACCCTCAACTCCCTTGCCCCCCTCTCCTCCTCCCAGCTCGCTCCCATAACCCTCGCTCACCCCCACCATTCGCCATCTCCGCTCCTGCACCTGGGCTGCTGAACGCTTCTGGCGCAAATCCCACTACCACACTGACTTCCTCCACTTCAAATTCTGCCTCTCGTCGCTCAACTCTGCTATCTCCCTCGCTAGACAGCAGTACTATGCCTCTCACATTGAGTCCTGCTCCCGGGACCCTCGCCGCCTCTTTTCCACCTTTGGTTCCCTTCTTAACCCCCCCTGTCCTCCTCCTCCCTCTCCGCTCAGGATCTTGGTCTCTTTTTCACCTCTAAGATTGACAAGATCCGCCTGGAAATAGCTTCCAAGTCCTCTCCCCCTACCACTCCCCCCACCTCTCTCCTGACCTCCTTCCCTCCCGCCTCCCTTGAGGAAATCTCCTCCCTGCTCTCCTCCTCCAACCCCTCCACTTGCCCCCTGGAGCCCATTCCTTCCTGCCTCCTGACCTCCATGGTTTCTACTCTCACCCCTCCCCTCCTGCACATCATCAACCTCTCCCTCTCTACTGGCTCCTTCCCCTCTGCCTTTAAACATGCCACTGTCTCCCCCATCCTCAAAAAGTCCACTCTGGATCCCTCTGAATCCTCTAATTACCATCCTGTCTCGCTCCTCCCTTTTGCTTCCAAGCTCCTTGAATGGCTTTTCTACTCCCGCTGCCTCAACCTCCTCTCCGCCAACTCCTCCCTTGACTCCCTCCAATCTGGCTTCCGCCCCCTTCACTTCACTGAAAACGCTCTCGCTAAGATCACCAACGATCTTCTTGTGGCTAAATCCAACCACCTTTACTCTATTCTTGTTCTCCTTGATCTCTCTGCTGCCTTCAACACTGTTGACCACTCGCTCCTGCTTGAATCGCTTCACTCCCTTGGATTCTGGGACTCTGTCCTTGACTGGTTCTCCTCCTACCTTTCTGACCACACCTGAAATGTATCTCTTCCTAACTCCTCCCTCCCCTCCTTCCTACTCCTCTCGGTCAGGGTTCCCCAAGGCTCTGTCCTTGGCCCTCTTCTCTATCTACACCCAATCCCTAGGCAAACTCATTGCCTCCCACGGTTTCCAATACCG
>QEPC01010294.1:2400698-2448099 GCA_003113815.1 Sphenodon punctatus | reverse complement strand
GCTCGTGGGTACCAGCACTCCCGTGGGGCGGTGTACCACCGGCTGTTGGAGCTGGGACAGCTTCTGTGCCCCCCTGCTGCTGACTGCTGTGTGTCGGAGCCTACCGCGGCGGAGCTGTCGGGCGTGTGGTCCCGTTCGGATGTGCAGTTGGGGCTGTCCATGTAGGATCCCTTCGAGGCCTACTACCTGATCGCCCACCGCATGTTCTTGTTGGGGTACCACCGGGGCATGATCCATTGACCCCACCTGGTTCACCGGGCGGGGCACCCGGCCCCTGGGCCCGTGGTGGCCCCCAGCAGCTGGCTGTGAGTCCCGGTGTGCCTCCCGGCCTCCTGGTTGCCTGCCCCCGTGTGGGCTCTCACCCCTGCCCAGGGGCCGGTTTCTGCTAGCTGCTCCCTCCCTGATGTCTCTGCCGTGCTGCTGTGCTGCCTGCTTCCTGGGGTGCTGCTGCCCCTGCCTGTGGCTCCAGGCCCCCTCCGGGCCTCACCCCCCGGTCTGCCTCCACACCCGGGGTTCCCCTCCATGGTTGCCTTCCCTGGTGCCTGGGTCCGGCGCTCTGCATGGCCTCGCCGACCCGCCTGTGTCCAGCGGACTGTCCCCACCCACCAGCACTGCCACCTGCTGCCCCGCCCCCCCCTTGGGTGCCTGTGTGACCTCGGGGTTCTGGGGCCCCCAGACTGCCCCTCGGTCCCTCCTCCAGGGGTGTGTGTGCGTCCTTGAACCTGCAGCGCTGCACCGGCTCTCCTGCCTGCCCTCCATCGGCCCCTCTCTGGGTGTGGGGTCTATGTGTGCCTCCTGGACTGTTCGCGGCCGGCTCGCTGTGCATTGCGGGCCCCCGCTGTGCCTTGGTCCCGAGCTCCTGGGACCCCCCGTTCCGGGGCTGCCTGTGTTGCTGTGGGGGTGCCCGTGCGGCCAGTTCTGCTGTGGAGGTTGTGGTTCCCGTTGCCTGTGTCCTGCCCTGCCCCTTTGCAGTTTCCTTCCCTGTTCCGCCCCCCCGCCCATGCCCGTTGTGCCTTGTCCGGGCACCCGTGTACCCCTTTCCTTCCTTGTGTGTGTGCGTGCCCAGGCATGTGCTTGTGCTGTGTGTTCCACTGTGGCCCCGCTGTCTGTGTGTATGCTGTGTGTGGTACCTGTCCGGCTCTTCTCCCTCTCCCCCCTCCGTTCCCGTTTCCCTTGTGTGCCTTTTGGCTTCATTTGCCCTCAGGCAGACATGCCTGTGTCTCGCCCCTGCCTGGTGGTTTCTGGGTGTTTTGACTGCGGCCAGGAATCGGTGTCACATCTGTTGCGCTGCCCCGGCCCGTGATCTGCCGTCTCGATTCCCTACCGTGGTCCCGGTCCCATCACGTCTGTTTGGGGCTTTTATTCGCCCCGGGGGGTGGTTGTTCGAATTCACTGTGGTGAACCGGGCGCCCATCACGTCTGAAATCACCCAAAGCTATGGAATTCTTAGGCATGAAAGGCCATTGAAATAAATAAATTTCAGTGACTGGACTTGCAGGAGAATAAAATCATGCTATTAACAATATTAGCAGCTAAGACCTTTTACTTCTTAAATGCCTAGTATTGTCTCTATGCAAGAGAACACACAATGGTGTGATGTGGCATGAATGCTTTGGAACCATTTGAGACAGGCTGTACAATACCATTTGCAGCTTTTCCACTAGTGAATGTGAATTACCATTTTAACTTCACACCCATAAACCTTGATCTCACACTGTCTTGTGACCTATATTAAAAACTCACCTGTGCGCTCACACACACAAATATGGATATTTTCAGACATGATGCTACCATGAGTGGCCACCTGTGGCACGTCACATTTGTTCCCGCCCACCAGAAGTTTACCGCACATAGGAGCAAGCAGTCCCCGGACCATATCAGGATTTACTCCGGGTTGTGCACTGGGTTGCCTGCCAATGCATAATCTGAAGTTAGCCCTGCCATGGTCCGGGGAAGCCAAGGGGTAAAGCGAGCCATCACGTATGATGGATGGCCTGCTCTACCTAACTCCATAGGATGCTGCACCTGTCTGTCAGGGAGGGGACCGGGCTGTGCTGAGCAGAGTGGGGGATGGGGCCATGTTGACCACATCTGCATGTCACCTCAGCCCCGGCCACCATCACATTTGTTCGGCGGTGGGGCCAGAAGCTGCCCAGGTGAGAGCTCACCCCAGGCAGGATCAAAGCGTTTGAAAATACCCTCCGTATTAGCTGGGTGTCCCCCAATTTGGCTAAATACATTAAATTTCACCAACAACTGCCATTCCCTCTAAGTTCCACAAATTTCACTTGAAAGAGCTCCCACCTCAACTCCATGCATTGATAAGACAAAAATGGAAGAAGTTTGGAAGCACAAGCTGCTTGATGAAAAATTGATTATTATTTTTTTCAAAACTTCAGCCGGTAATCACCTATGAATATTTACCACTGCAAAAGTTGTATAAATTTATATGTAAGAAAATATTTACAACTTGCAGGATCTGTAAAGAAGGAATGTATAATTTACCTCCACCAAATTTGTTCCTCTCTGTATTTTGTAGGACACCTGCACTGCTGATGTACCTTATTCCTCTTACATTTTAGATAAGCGTGTTTTAAAATTAAGATCCAAACTTATCTATACATTTTTTAAAAATGTAATAGTGAAATTGTAACATACAATGATAACAGCACAGCTTCATTCCAAACACCTTGTATTACAGGCAGGGACCAGAGTTCCCATTGCTGCCAATGCGGAAAACAGTGAACACGGGTCCCTGATTATAGGCTTCCTCCCTCCCTCACTGTGGCACTATCAGTTCATGCACTATACAATGAGCAGCAATAAGCAAAAGGCTTAGATCCCAAGAGATTGGTAACTTACGTCTTTTGATGGGGACTAAAGAAAATAGTTTGTTGAAATATTGCAAATTTACAAATATTTTAATAAAAATACTCTTGGAACCAACTTAGAATTTAGCTTTTGAAAGTCAATAAAATTCCAGAAAAATGTGTTAATATAACCTACATCCTTACTTAGTGCTAAACTGTTCCATGGCTACAGCAAAACACTGATGGTGTTAATATGAATACAGTGATTGTAAGTCGCACTGCTTAATCAGATTTTAAAAAGTCAACATTTCAGCTTAGATTGTAGGCACTTTCCTAATGCCAAAATGTCAGGTATTTGAATGGTATTTATTCATGAAATTCAAACTGCTTCTACAAATCACTGTTGTTTGCCATCCTGCCTCTGACAACGTGACAGTCACATAAGAGCAGATATAACATTGAAACCCTTTCCATCTAGGAGCTTACATTCTCCATTGGCTATCACCAATCTCTGAGCATGCACAAAAAACAACAAGGTTTGCTGTTTGTGAATGCTCCCACTTTGCTATCACAAATCAGAGTGCTGGGGAATACATTTCACCATTTTTAAATCCCACAAATTTTAAAGGAGGGTTTAATTTATTAGAATCATTTTTGACATGCCACATGAGCTTTATTTTAAAAAATTTCTGCAATGAAACCAGGACCAGGTGTATCCATGTCATTTTTGTTTTAAACTAACATGCAACTGCTCCTCTGAAAGCAAGGACATTTACTTAGGTGCTTAAATATGGATACCCAAGCTTGAAAATATTGAACTGAGAGTCAATGACAATTTTTCTACTTACGTGGCACTGTTACGCCATAATGCTGTGTATCGCTGATCAATAATTTCCGTTTAAGTTCATTCAATCCTACACCCACAGGACCTGAAAAATTGATCTGAGTTTTCAAACAAGCTCTTTCTGACTTCCTTAGCATCCACCTGAACAAGAAATATTTGGAAGATTGTTCCACAGCTGAGACCCCAGGATAGTCTGCTAGAAACCACCCACTGTGATATCAGGCAGAAGCAGAGCATTTTATTCAAAGTTTACTTCTTGCCATCTAATTTCAGAAAAATAGCTTGGTAACCAGCTGCTGTATACAGTTTGCAGGAGAGGAACTGAAGTACAGGGAGAGTTACTCAGTCTCCCAAAGGATGTCTCTGGCTGTGCAGGAAAATGAACCTGATTTGTTGGGTACCTAACCATTAAGTTGCCAACTTTCTTCACTTAAAAGTTATTGTCCACTATGGGTGGGAATTCAGATTAAGTCTGCAACTGCACAGAATGGACTGTTCAGGATTAATACATACCGAAATGAAACAGCGCAACAACAAACCTGTTTCAGTTTGGTTCCAAAGTAAAAAAATTAATAAATGACTGTGCATGCACAAGATGGCCGCTGGGCCATTCTGACCATGCAGCAACACCCTTTCCTAAAATGGTGGTGGCAGCATTGCTGTCATTTTGGAAAAGGGCCACCAATCTGCACATGCGCAGTGGCCATTTTGTACATGCGCAGACCAGCTACCCTTTTCCAAAATGGTGGCAACACTGCTGCCACCATTTTAGAAACGATCATGCATGCACAGAATGGTCCAGCAGCCATTTTGCATGTGCAGTTTGAAAAAAAAATGTAATGGACTTTAATATGAATCCATAATACGAAACTGCATTTCAATCAGATAACTTTTGAAAACAAAACAAAAATAAACCAATATGAATTTGCATCCGAGAGTACCCATATCATCCAGAAAACTGTCTGGCCTCCACCAGACCCCAGCTGGGAGAGAGTGGTTTCAAATGGTTTAATCCTTTCCTCTTCTGTAAGGTCTCACTGTAGTTTTGGGTAGTGACTAGTTTTACCAAAGTTCCATTCAGTCACTCATCCTGTTCTTGCTAGAAGCAAACTCTGAAGACTGTGGGTTATGATGCTGGTAGTATATACATCTGTTTTCTGATTAAACCAAATAGCACAGTGGCTTTTCTTCTGCCTGGTCAGATTAGGAGGACAGTCAACCATTTTAAGTTTAATTCCAAGCAAGATAAAGGTGCTGCTTGTGCATTTGCAGGACGGTGGTTGAAGGTAAGCATCTTGACACTACAGTAGAAGTGCAACACGTGCTTTCACGGTTAGTAACTAATAAAACGTTATAAATGAATGGATGGAACACTTATGGAACCAAGCATGCATTTTGTTTGAATTGCCTTGAGTTCTTGGCTCAAGCACTTGCTAGCAAATACAGTTCCAAAACTCAGTCTAGAAGCAAGGCATAATGACAAAGCCAAATACCTTTCTACTCTTCCCAAACTAAGGGGTCTCTAGGAGATTTGTTGCAGTTATAACATGTATCGTAAACAAGCTTAAACAATTCAGTTTCAAGTTCCCTCTCTGACCTGCCTATAAATTAACCTATCAGTATGTGTGTTTACTCAGTATGGTGTATAGCAACCTCTACTGGTACATGTCTGCAGATAAAACTAATTGTGCACCTAATTGTATTAGAATGTTTTCCTTTATTGCTTAGTTTTATCTTAGTAACATCTTAGAAGTTACTATTTGTAATATAAATTTAGTCATGAAAAGAGCTTACACTTCTACATATCCCTATCAGACAAACATTTAGTGTAGAAGGCTGAAGTGACCAGTAAGATTAGAAATAGGGCAATGCGTATTTTTAATGCAAGAAATCTTCTCTGCAAAAAGCTAATTTTCTTTCTATACCCTATGAACATTCTCGCTCAAATCAATGGCATTTTTAAGTTCTATTTTTATATAGAAGAACTCAGGTTTTCCAGAGTATCTGCCACAGCAAGTAAAGGAAACAATTTTATTCCAGACCAAAGATTCACTGCTGGCTTTTTTTACTCTTCTCCCTACACACCACATTCGGTCTCACTAAAGTACAGATATGAAAGGTGCATATTTGTCTCCGTTTTCATTGTTACTGTAAATCTTCCCATTAAAACATGCAGCTGATAGCATGGGCAATAGTAGTAGTGTGACAAAGGAAGAATATGTAATTAGCAACTTGAAGTACATGGTGCACTAACATTTATCATGCTCGATTTCCTGAGGGCAATGCACAATTCATGTTTTCAATGTTCTTTTCCTTTGTATTCAAGAAAAACCCACATTCCTAGTAACTACATGCTGGGAAATACATCCTCTATGCACAACAGAGAGGAAATGAAGTTGAGGGGGGAAGAATCTCAGTGATAGTGCAAAACGTTAGCCAGCTCTATAATTAGCAGGAGATAAATATGGCAACAAAGATGGACCTGTGTTGGTCCAGATGCTGCTGGCTGGGTACTCTGTGCAGCATCAGCCCAGGATTGGGGGCTGGAGTAGGTGGCGTAGCAGTGATCTGTAAAGAAAATCTGGTCTACGAAAGGTATCTGGTGTCTGACTTGCCCAACAGCGTGTCCATCTTGTGCTCAAGGCCTGGGATAAAATGTGGATTCTGCTGGTGAAACCACCACCCTGTTACACAGAAGACTCACTGACTGCTGTAGCTGAGCTCATCTTGGAGGTGGTGTTGAGATCGTCCAGACTTATTGTCTTGGGGGACTTCAACATACATGCTGAGGCCAGCCTTTTAGGGGTGGAGCAGGAGTTCATGGCTGCCATAACAATCATGGCAATAATACCTGGCCTGACATATGAGGCTGGACGCATGTTGGATTTAATGTTTTGCAATTATTCCCTTGTCTCCCCCTCTGTTCCCCCTTCCCTGTCTCCCCTCCCCCTGTCTTTAGATTGTAAGCAATTGGGCAAGGACCATGTCTATTTGTTTTTTGTACAGCGCCAGGTACATTGCTGGTGCTACATAAATGCTTATAATAAAATAAAATAATAATAATAATAATAAATTTGGGGGTGTTGCTATGACACTATTGTCATGGCCGGACCATTACCTTTTGAGAACACAGTCCCCTGTCCTCCTTTGCCCCCATCAGGATGGTGGATCAGTTAGGATGGTTCGTCCCTAGAGACTAATGGATCCAATAAGGATTCGAGAACTCTGGGGGATTTACCTGCTGACACTGACAGCCTAGTCGATCTGTGGTATGGTATATTGACTTGGGCCATCGAGACAGTGGCACCCAGGTGTCTGCTTACTCCACTACGGCAGCAAAGGTTTCTTTAGTATGCAGAGGATCTGAGACTGCTAAAGCAGGAGGGTAGGTGGTTAGAGCACAGATGGTGCTCAACTGGTACCAAAACTGACCGACTGGCACAGCACACTGATGATACACAATTTTACGTCTCTTGCCCCGTGAGCCCTGCCAACTCGGCCTCTGCCTTGGAGGAATGCCTGAACGATATCGCTGCGTAGATGCGTCGGAGCTACCTTGTGCTCAACCTGGGGAAGACTGAGGTAATGTTGGTAGGAAGGGGCAGCCGATAGGAGGATGTCCTTGCCTCCCTCAGGCCCCTGAATGTAATTGGGGTCTGGGTCATGGTAGTGGGCCAAGTAAAGAACTTGGGAATCATTTTTGACCATGCTCTGTCCATGAAATCTCAGATATCGGACATGGTACAGAAATGTTTTCAACTACGCAATTTGGATAAGTTATGCCTTTATCCCAGGCTGACCTTGCCACAGTGACCCATGCCCTGGTGACTGCAAGGCTTGATTTTTGTAATTCCCTCTTCTACAGATTGCTGGCAGTGCTTATCCATCGCTCATAGCTTGTTCAGAATGCAGTAGCGCGGCTGCTCACTGGTTTAGGCAGCTGTGACCATATTATACCCGCCCTGCATTCTTTGCATTAGCTAGCTGTAGAATGACGGATTGAGTTTAAGATTGTGCTGCCAGTTTTCAGGGCCCTGAACTGTCTAGGCCCCAGGCTATATTAGAGACCTTCTTCTGGAGCCTCACACTAATGGGCATCTCAGCTCAGGAACCACCCGCTGTTTGGGGGTTCCGCCATTGCGTCGTACGTCAGCGGGCGATCATGCTTTTGCTATGGCGGGCCCCTCGGTGTGGAACTCGCTCCTCCTGGATGTTTGTTTCAGTTCCTCCCTCCTTACCTTTAAAAAGCACCTGAAAACATATTTATTTTCTAGGTGCTTTTAGGATCAACTGTTGGTTCCATTAATGTATTTTGTCCTCCCTTTTTCCTTCTCCTATCTTACATTTTAAAATATTCTTTTAATTACTTGTTTTAAAATTTTGTAGGTTGTTTATATTATGCTTTTATGTAAAACGAAAAGCATCCCAAGTGCCATGTAGGCGTATGGGGGGTGGGGTGGGGAAATAAAATTAGTATTATTATAGATAGTTTTTTACAGGCTATGCCGTGATGATGGCAGCGGCAAAGAAAGCTTTCTTTGCTGCCACCATACAAGTGCCTTCCAGTGGAACTCTTCCGGATGGTGAATAGCCAGTTATATCCTGGCTGTCTCCACCTAAAATTAGTAATTCGTTCCCTGTCTACTTTGCAGATAAAGTCGCTCGTATTTGCACCCAAACTGACAGTTCCCAAGTTGAACCAGAGTCAGAGTTTGGGGAGGCTCAGTTCTGTCTGGTTTGCTTGGATCAGTCTCGCCCACCGATGCAGAGGGTGTGCTTGGAGTGGTGTGAACGACCATTTCTGAATTAGATCCATGCCTATCCCAGCTGGTGAAAGCTAGCCCAGAGAACTTTGAATTCATTGCTGCACACAGAAACACCGGGGGGGGGGAACACATGGGGGGCGAGTGGGGGCACATGGCGGAGTGGGGAGGGGCGCATGGACACGTGGGGAGCGAGTGGGGGCACATGGGGGAACGGGGGGAACATGGTGGGGGAGTTGGAATGTGGTTTTTGTTCACTTGATGTGGAGTGTTTGTTTCGCTGCTGCATTTGGGGGATCTGTGGATACCTTTGCGGCCTTGTGGGAATGGTTTGGCTTATGGTTTTCTGGTTTTTATATGGGTTTTGTTCACTTGATGATGTGGAGTGTTAAATACTAATTCCCCCCCAACGCACACGCAGCAGAGGGTGAGGGGGAATTAGTATTTAATGCCCCATGATTCAATTGAGGTTTTGAAATCCTGAGATTTAACTGGTTAGTCCTGTGATTTTAGGTGTTTTCAGAATGCTGGAAATGTCACGGTTGTGATAAAATTGAGGTTTTGAAATTCTGAGAATTAACTTAGTCTGGTGATTCATCGGCCTTAAAATCCCGCCCCCCACTCACTCACACACACACACACACGCAGCAGAGGACAAGAATACTGCTTCAGAAGGGACTTCTGAAGCAGGAATTGGGGTCCCTCCAACACACAAGCAGCAAGTCCCTTCTTTCTGAAGCAGTATTCTTGCCCTCTGCTCGTGTGTGTGTGTCGTGTGTGTGTGTGTGTGTGTGTGTGTGTGTGTGTGTGTGTGTGTTAGTTAAAGGCCCATGAATCACAATTTATTTATTCTTTTAAAAAAACCACACAGAAACCACATGCAAACTGTGTTTTGTTGCAATCCTTGATCTGGTGTAAAAATGGTGACTGGTGTGTTTCAATCTGTGGTTTTAAATGGGACCAATTATAATCTTTCATGGTTATGTAGAATTAATGACATTGTCAGTCCTCCTCAATATCATGAACTACTGCACTCAGGCTGTGACTGGGGTGCTTTACAAGGATGGGTGGCTGTGTTTTGGGTTTATAAGTTATTTATTTTAAGCTTGATGTGCATGCAAATTGTGTTTTGTATGTTAACCCTGGGAACTCCTTGCTGCTGGGTTATGCCGCCTACCGTTGCCGTGGCTCCGCCTACTGTTGCCCTGGCTCCACCCCTCGGCCCACCGGCAGCAAAGCCACTGGCAGGCCGACCGGCCTTACTGCCCCTCCAGCCTCAAAACCCACCAGCCGCCCCTGCTGTGAGGGATGGGGCAGATTAACATACCCACCTCCTCTTCAGGCTGGGGTATTCTGGCAGTTTGAACTTCCATGGCCTATGGGAGGCGCTTACTGCAAAAGGTGGCTTCCAATGCATACAGCAAGGAGTGTTTGGGGAGCCCTGGGGCCCACATATTGCCAAGTAATTCTGAAAGTGGCCTGTACATAATCTGAATCAAGTTTCGCTGCTCCATGGGGAACAGTACACCTCCTCACCTGATCCTAGATCCTACTCTTGGAAATGTATTACTTTTTCCCCTTGGGGATTTGGGGAGACTTACAGAGAAGAGAGGCCTCTGGAAAGTTAGATCTCTTTTCAGTTATCTCCTGAAAGTCCTCCATTTGAATTTCACAGTGCTCTATAAGGACATGACAACTGGAAAAGCAAACTCCCTCTTATCCTGTGTTTTTTTGGGACTTTTACGATGGAGGAAAGACTCTCAAGTCAAGTCCTGCAGGAAGAGGGACTTAGACTACATGTGTTCTTCAGGTTAACAAGTCCCCAAAACACAATCTTGGCCTCACCAGAGTCCCTAGAAACAGAGGACAATGACCAAACTGTTCACGGGGAGTGGGGAGAGAGGAAAGAGAATGCCAGCTCCTGGGATGCTTTTTAGAGCCTTTTATGTAGGACTTCTTAGTTTTCGTCTTAGAGGAGCAAGCTGAGGTGTCCAAGAACTCAAGGAGGTCCAAAACTCAACAAGGTCTATACAGAAGTGCAGCACTTCATTCATAGGTGATCGCTTGTAGAAGGTAGGTATTAACTCCATGGGGGAAGATACTGATTGATCAAATTCCTTTGAAAACCCTTTTACTTCAGTTACATTTTTAAGAGAGGCAAAATAGGCGCTCTGCCAGCAGCACAAGTCCCACGGAAGTGAATAGGACTTGTGCAGTGCTTTGTGAATTGGAGCCTATGTTGCATGCAGTTTGCAACATGCCAATTAGAATGAAGCAATGTTAAATCAAGTCAGGAGAAACCTCTGCTTGGCAGGGGTTTTTTTTTGGGGTGGGGTTTAAAACAGCTTCCAACAGTAAATTGCACTTTCAGTCACAGTGTAACTCACTGCCTTTAAAAAAAAACTGCAGCAATTTAATTATTTGTCCTTGTGTTTCCTGGCACTAATATCAAAATTATATTTGACACGCTATATAGAATGCTGCTACTAGCATGCATAAAGCTTTTAAAATGTGATCGTTTCTACTGTACCTGGTTGCTTTGCAATACTAGTTTTTCCACATTTCACCCAAGACATTTTTATGGTATTTGCCAGACGTAAGCTGCTCAATATCCAGAGAAAAACATCAGAATTACTGAAGTCTGCAATAAATTTGTGAACTGCTTTTGTTACTGGAAAAGCAAACTTTCTTCATTTGATTTACTACAACAAAAATCAAATGAAATCTCTAGGTATTCCTCAGATCAGGCATATGTGATTTGTTATAAAAAGCCTACTTATCACACTTCTGCACCACTCTCTGTTGATGTAGGTGTAAAATCAACCCAGCCATGTTATTACTTGTTGTATATAATAGCCTACAATCAATGATCACGCTAGTAGGTGGCTGAACTTCACTGTCAGAGAGTGACAAAGCTGTTTATTAAAAACTAAATTTAATGTTCCCGTGGTTATGCGCTATATAAAAAACAGCAATTCGGCAGTTCATAACAGTCTCAGCAGAGGGTCACATTACTCCTGCTCTGCTACTTTTTATAATGGAGAAAACTCTACTAATTAAGCATTAGCTTATGTGCTACTGCAAATGAAACAGAAAAGTAACAAGGCAGCAGCTCTGGTTACTACTGAAAAAGCTGACCTTGTTCTATTTTAACCTGGATTTGTCCAACAAAATTTCGGTGAGGCCCATGAAGCAATGCATTTTAACATGTCTAAAAATAAAAATGAGCAAGAGGCATTAAAATCTAAATGAGTGTAAAATTAAATGGTCCTCTGCCCAGACCCCAGCAGAGCGCTATTCCTTTGCTATCAGCAGAACTTTCACAGAAGACACAAAGAAAAGGGTAGGCCCACCATACCTTCCCCCTACCACTGGGTACAGCCACTACTATCCATCTTCCCCGGATGCTTAGCTATCATAAAACAGGATGTTGTGTTCTTCCTTTGCATTTAAATGCTCTGATTTATTTGGAATGATCAAGTCATCCATTTGCTTTGGATGAGTTTTGTGGCTTACTAGCTATGTCCATACATATGACATGGAAGGTAGACCTGTACTGGTTGCAGCCTCTTATTGGATATTCTGATTTCATCTCTCAAGTTATTTGGTACCCACAGCTTCAAATTTCAGAACTATGTTTTTACAAGTCTGTCAAGGAAAACAATATGATAGGAGAGCAATCCTGGAACAGTCTCTCTTTCTGGTGGTCAAAATGTTCTGAGATGACAGTGCAGGAAAAATGGGTTCTGCTATGGTCTGGCAGTCAGTGGTAAACATTACCATCAGGCACGCTTATCAAATCCCCAGAATCATGCAACTAGTAGAGGTAGTTGTGTTAAGGTGCCTAACAATGGATATCTATTTTCCATTAAGGTGCATTACAGGCACTGAGGGTGAAATAGCTTCTTTTCACTTTCAGAAGAATAGAAAAAGGACATTTGAAAAGCAGACACACTCTAGCAATGCTGCTCCCATTCCCAGGAAGCCTTGACAGAAGCTTTTTATGAACGCCGCTTCATTTGATCCAAATAGATTACAATATTTTTCTGACTAAGAGAATGGTTAAAGCAGTCCTTAGTTATTTGGAGTGGAGAGAGATGAATGAAGAGGCCATTCAACAGATGTTCTTCCAAGAAGGGGGTACCCTCTCAGGACACACCACACAGTCTAGAGGGTATTAATCCACAGTCCTTTATTGGACACATCCCCTGCCCTCTGTACCTGGGGCTGCTGGCTCAATCGCCTCCACCCTGCAGGCCCAGGTCCATCTCTGCAGACTCAGGAGCAACACAACCTCAACCCCCCAAAGTCCATCCAGCCAGGCCTTAAACCCCCAGGCAAGAAGCTCCCTCCTGGGCACAGCCTCTCCTACTTGCCTGGGTCCCTCTGGTTCTCCAGTCTTCAGCACGCTGGAGAGCGCAGAGCAGGAAGACTTTCTCGGGAGATGTTGTTCCTTCGGCTCCCTGGCAGAGACTCTCTCCTTGCTGCCTTGTCTCTCCTTTTATAAAGGCAGAGTGGGCGTGGCCAGGTTTCCTCTACTCAACCTTGAAGGGCCACTAACCTGCCCACGTTGTCCCAGGGGTTTCTCAGTCTGTGCTCCTCACAGGCTGATCCCCAGCTCTGGGTTGGCTCTGCGGTGTGGCAGAGCCAGCCCAGAGCTGGGAATCAGCCTGTGAGGCTGGCTCACACAGCTCACGGCTCATCAGCCTGAGAGCCAGCCCTCTGGCTGGCTCACACAGCCCCCTTCTTAAAGAGGCAGCAGTCCCACAGGATTGCTCCCTGCTACATACCCCCAATCATGGATGGCGGGCTCTTCTGAACAGAATGGCCCTTCATACAAAGGGTCAAAAAAATTAAAATGTCTAACTACTGATTGTACAGCTGCAGGTACATTGCTTGTGCTATATAAATAATAAATGGGCAACATTCCTACATATCTCTATGTGGCAATCAACACAATTTCTTAGAAGTACAAAGGAGTATAAAAATAGTTTTACTTGCTCAAAAGTTGCAAAGGTAACAGCTAAAATAAAGTGAGAAATTATGAGGAAGCATAACAATTTTAGTTCACAGTAATCTCAGTGTGAAAAGACAGAAACTAAGTTCTCTAGTTATATTTATTGTATGACTATTTCACCCTAGTTTCCCGATTCGGAAATTAAACAACTTACCAACCAAAACAAAACAACAACCAAAACAACAAGTTTGTATTTCTATTGCTCTGTTCTGGGCTGACATTCTGGACACTGGGGAGCGATCTCCAGCTTGTCCACAAGAAGGCAGCATCCATTAATTTTTCCTCTATGTGCATGTGTCTGGGGTTCACGACCCCACAATTTCAGTTGGATCTCTGCTTCCATCCAGGGAGCAGCATCTAGTGCGCGGTAGCACACCAGATAGAAAAATCTTACAATTAATATTTTTATCTTCCCTGTTTCTTAGCGTGATTAGTCTTAGTATAGATAGTTATTCTAACCCGGCTAAAAAAATTCCCATTCTAGAGTTGTTCAGTTACTACAGTTGTTCAATCAGTTTGTTTTTAGAGATCAGTTGATCTTTATTAGGTCAACTTTAATTCAATTCAGTCTATTTCAAAGAAACAGAAAAACCCTCCACTATCACAAGGCACAGCTGGGAACAGCTGGAAAGGTACAGTTCTGTTGCTGTAACTGGGGGGGGGGGGAGGGGGAGAGGCACCCTGCCACATCAGGCAAGGATAGGAGCGTCCGCCTCCCTCTCGAGCTTCCGACCTCAGGTGCTGTGAGGATTAATGCTCAGTGATGAGACTAAAATATCCATCCTGTACCCTCCTGCCTTTCAATCAGCGCAAGCAAGTGAGCAGTGCAATACGCTCACTTCCGCCTATACTTTTCTGGCCCCCCTCACTGAAAAAAATAAAAATGAAAGGAAGCGCTTCACTTAAGGAGGTCTGATTTATGGTGGCCAAAAGCCTTGGCTTTTACCGGGGCCTATTCCAACCACTCCAGTAGGAGTGGTTTGGGGCTTACAGTTTGAAAAATGCTTGTGCACACCAGTATACACAACACCGGCTTCAGTGTGTTTGTGGTGCGAGGTCATATAAGCTACACCAACCACTCAAGTAGGTGTGGTTTGTGGTGAGCTAAACTTCTTTTGGGATTGCTGTAATGCCTTCTAAAAGACAAAGAGTAGGCTCTAATGAAGGGAGCTAAACTAGCTGATGCTTCAGTGGATCTGACCCCACTGTAGAGGCTTCAAATAGAGGCTTTTAATAAGATAATAGCTTCTCTAGATAGAATAGAGACAGATTAGCAAGCCCTCTGCAAAATCAAAAACGTCCTTGGGCTCTTCCAAGGTGAAAGGAAAATCAAAGTTAGCAGGCAAAGGATAGGCGGCCATTATCAAAAAACCCTCACAAAAAGATAAAAAGGAAGAGAAGGTTCAATAACTTTAAAGGAACTGTTTGGAACTTCTTCAGAGGAAGCATAACAATTTTAGTTCACAGTAATCTCAGTGTGAGAAGACAGAAAGAGGAATTGGTTTCCTTACCTTGGGAATTCCTTTTCTATTCCCTCGAGGGAGGTCATTCGGACACTGGGAGCGATCTCCCCAACGACCACTAGGAGGCAGCACAACTTTGCTGGGAGCACGTGGGGAGAGCGCTCCCCCGCCCTCCCAGAAGTAATAAGCCGAGGACGAAGCTTATCTGAAAAACTTAACAGAGATTAGTAACAATCCCCCGAAGGGGTAACATACAACTAAACATCCCAAGAGTTAATTCAGCGCCCAGGAAACTCTGGGTGGGCCGAATGACCTCCCTCGAGGGAATAGAAAAGGAATTCCCAAGGTAAGGAACCCAATTCCTCTTTCTATACCCTCTCGTCCGGTAATTCGGACACTGGGAGGTACCAAAGCAGTAATTTATTCGATGGGAGGGACTGGGCGCTTATTGAGGATCTAAAACCCCCTGCAGCACCCGCCTCCCAAAGGCGGCTTCAGCAGACTCGAAGCGATCTATTTTATAGTGCCTCGTGAATGTGTGGAGACTTCTCCACGTAGCCGCTCTGCAAATTTCTAATGTGGGAGCCCTGGCCCGGAACGCCCAAGTAGTGGAGGCTGAGCGGGTCGAATGAGCTAGAACTCTAGCTGGAGGGACCAAGCTTAAGGCTCTGTAGGCGTCTGCTACACAAGCAGAAATCCACTTCGCAATGATGGATTTCGAGACTTTCTTACCCTTGGAGTGAGGGTGGTAGCTCACCAAGAGGGAGGAAGTTTTCCGAAAGGGAAGAGTACGCTCCAGGTAAATCTTGAGTGCCCTGCGTACATCTAAAGTGTGCCAAAGCCTCTCTAAGGAGTGGCGAGGCTTAGGGCAGAAGGACGGGAGGACCACCTCCTGTGCTAGGTGGAACAGGGAGGAGACCTTAGGAAGGAAGGTTGGGTCTAGCCTAAGTAGCACCGATTCCTTTCTGAAAATGCAGAAAGCTGGGTCGATGGACAGAGCTCCGATTTCAGACACCCTTCTTGCCGATGTTATAGCAATAAGGAAGGTCATTTTGATGGATAAAAAGTAAAGGGACACCTGGTGCAGAGGCTCGAATGGAGGACCCATTAGTGCCTTAAGAACCACATTGAGGTTCCATGTAGGAAAGCGGTGTACAACCGGAGGGGCTACACGCTTGGCTGCCCTCAAGAACTGTTTCACATGCAGGTGAGAGGAGAATTTATTGGCAGAAGACGAGGAGATGGTACTGTCAATGGCCGATAGCTGTCTAGCCAGTGTGTTGGGACGAAGCCCCCTATCGAGGCCGTCCTGTAGGAATTGGAGGACTTGAGGAACGGAAGGCTGACGAGGTGGAACGTGATGGGTGTGACACCAGCGGACAAACATCGCCCATGTAGACTGGTAAATTCTCCTTGTCGATTGTCGCCTGGAGGCGAGGAGAGTCCGGACTACTGGAGCTGAGTACCCTTGGGCTCGGAGAGCGTCGGCTTCAATAGCCAGGCTGTCAGTCTCAGGAACTCTGGCCGATCGTAGCAAAGAGGTCCCTGGGTGAGGAGATCCGGCGTGACTGGTAGAGGGAGGTAAGTTCCTCTGGATCGGCTGAGAAGGTCTGGAAACCACGATCTGCGTGGCCAGAACGGGGCTATCAGAATGACTGTGGCCCGCAGTCTCTTGGCTCTGCTGATCGTTCTCGCTAAGAGAGGAAAGGGAGGAAAGGCGTACAGGAGGCCGTGGGGCCAAGGGTGGCTGAGAGCGTCGTGAGCCTCTGCCAGCGGATGTGGGCTCCTGGCGAAGAATCTCTGCGTCTTGCGATTGGAACTCGACGCAAAGAGGTCCACTACTGGGGTTCCGAAGGAGGTCATCACGTGATGGAACGCTTGAGGGGACAGAGACCATTCCGCCGGGTCTAGCACTCGTCTGCTGAGCCAGTCCGCTTGAACATTGTCCTGGCCCCTGATATGTCTGGCTGACAGGGAAAGAAGATTGCCCTCCGCCCATCTGAACATCAGGGTGGCTTCCTTGTGGAGCGACGAGGATCGAGATCCCCCTTGATTGTTCACATAAGCTTGTGCAGTGGTATTGTCTGTGAAGACCAGCACATGATGGTTGTGAAGCTGTGGGAGGAAGTGGAGGAGTGCTAGACGGATCGCCCTGAGCTCCAGCCAGTTCATGCTGTGCGCCAGTTCGTGGTGTGACCATGACCCCTGGACCGTGTGTGTGCTGAGGTGGGCCCCCCACCCTAGGAGGCTGGCGTCGGTGGTGAGTATGAGTCTCTCCGGTTCTAGGAGAGGGACGCCGGCGAGAAACCGGTGGGGTTGCTCCCACCACGCTAGCGAGTGGCGAGCGGCCGGAGTGAGAGCAATGGACCTCGGGCTGCTGTCGATTATTGCTGATTGCCAGGGCCGCAGAAGCGCCTGCAAGGGGCGAGAGTGGAAGCGCGCCCATTGCAGGTGACGTATGAGTGAGATCATCAAACCCAGGAGAGAAGCGAGGGTGAGGATCGGGACTCGTGGGCGGTCGCGAATCGTCTTGATGAGGGACAATAATTTTGCCTGTCGCTGGAGAGGGATGAACACTCTGTTCAGGGAGGTGTCGAACACAACCCCTAGATGTTCGAGACGTTGAGATGGGGTAAGATGGCTTTTGGGAATATTGATAACGAAGCCGTGGGTCTCGAGGTATTCCTTGGTGCGAGTGAGATGAGTGTGGGCCAGCTGCAGGGACGGAGCGGTAACTAGCAGATCGTCGAGGTATGGAAAAACCGCTATCCCCTCCAGTCGGAGCGCCGCTATGAGGGGGGCGAGAACCTTGGTGAAGGTCCGAGGGGATGATGCCAGTCCGAAGGGGAGGGCTCGATACTGCCAGTGCTGGCCGTCGTAGCAAAACCGGAGCCACCTCTTGTGTGCCGGAAGGATGGGAACATGGAGGTAAGCGTCCTGCAGGTCGAGAGATGCCATCCAGTCGCCTTGGGAAAGGGCTAGGGATATGGAGTGAAGTGTCTCCATCTTGAAGCGTTGCCTGCGTAGCGCCTTGTTGAGACGCTTTAGGTCGAGCACTCCCCTCCACGAGCCGGATTTTTTCTGCACGAGGAATAAAATCGAGTAGACCCCCAGGCCGCGCTCGTGCCACGGCACCCTCTCTATGGCCCCCAGTTGGTGGAGCCTGGTGATCTCCGCCCGCAGATGCCCGTGTTTGACGGGGTTGCGTGAACGAGGAGATATTCTGAAGGTCTCCCGCGGATAGTATTTGGTCTCTATCGAATATCCTCTGGAAACTGTTTGAATGACCCACGCATCTGATGTGTTCAGGGCCCATCTTGGTGCGAAGGCGAGGAGACGCGCACCGATCCGTGGAGAGACGGGGGAAGAAGCGGCGATACAGTCAGGATTCCTGCCTACGAGGCGGTGATCCTGCACGACGGTTCTGTTGGTGCTGAGGCGATGGTCTGGTGAACTTGCCTCCCCTGCCCCTCTGAAATCTATTGCGGTTAGCAGTGTTCCAGGAGGGTTGCGTGGAAGATTGGTAGCGCTTCTGGCCCTGTTGGAAGCGAAAAAAGGGGCGAAAGGGATTCCTGCCCGTCTGGATCTGGTTCAGCGAGTGCTTCTTGTCCTTGTTAGAAGCCTCCTGTAGTGCTTTGTCTA
The DNA here is from genome assembly GCA_003113815.1 of Sphenodon punctatus. Taxonomy (NCBI): domain Eukaryota; kingdom Metazoa; phylum Chordata; class Lepidosauria; order Sphenodontia; family Sphenodontidae; genus Sphenodon; species Sphenodon punctatus. The sequence goes on along the minus strand of QEPC01010294.1, from coordinate 2,429,560 downwards.
GCACCGTGCCAAACAGCTTGCCGCCCTTAAACTTGCTGTTAACTAACAAGTTCTTTGCGTGTGCATCAGCCCGCCACGAACGAAGCCAGAGTCTGCGTCTGGCTGCAACATTGGCTGCCATCCCTTTTGCAATCCAGGTCAGCATGTCCATTGATGAATCTATCAGGAAGGCCTGAGCGAGAGCTACGTTAGTGGCTAACTTCGTGGACTGTGCTCTAGTAATGTTAGGGTCTTTCCCCATCTTGAACCACTTCATCACAGCCCGAGAGACATATGACGAAGTGGTAGCCATGCGCAGAGCATTGGACATGGCCTCGTAACTCTTCCTAAGGCCGGTTTCCAGGCCTTTGTCAGTCTGATCTTTTGGTAATAAATCCCCTTCTGAGGGGAAGACAGACTGTCGGGCGAGGGATGCAGCGGCAGCATCAACCCGGGGCAGGGCGAAAATGGGCTTGCTCTGTTTAGCAAAGGCGTACAGAGTCTGTTGAGGCCTAGATAACTTGAAGGACTTAGTGGGGTGCTTCCACTGTGCCCTTATAATTTTCTCAAAGGCTTTGTCTAGGGAAGCGCCTTTGGAGGCCTGGCCCAATTTGGGAATATATTCCCTGTCTGATTCCTCGTCCCCATCGGAGGAGGAATCGGAGTCCCTTTTCTGGAGAGGTCTGGGAGTGACCTTTAACACCCTCTCCGCTCTCATAATTATTTTAGGGCCGTGGTCCAGGGGTAGCTCCCTGCCTAGGTCCTTATGGCCCCTGGAAAGGATCCGCTCCCAATCGAGGGACTTGTCCTCCAGCAGAGAGTGGGAGGCCCTGGATGAGCCAGCCTCTGACTCCTCCTCTGAGGAGGGTACAGGGTGGTAGCGGGGCCTAGTGGGGTGGGCCCGTGGCCGTTTAGCCGGGGGAGGGGAGTCAGCCTGAGAGGATCCCCCAGAGAACTCCCCTTCTTCAGGGGGAGAGCAGGGATCGTCCTCCTCAGCCGAGGAGGACCCCAACAGCTCTGAAAGGGAGGCATGAGCCCTGGGGGTAGGGGGGCCCTTACCCTTCCCCTTCCCCGCAGAGCGGGAGGCTCCCTTAAACTTTTCTTTAGGGTTTGGCCCCCGGGGAGAGGGTCTCGCACTGCGAGCCCTCTGGTTGCTCTCTATGCGAGAGAGAGCCCCCATCATGGCCCGAAGGGCTTCCAGCTGGGCCTGCTGGAAAGGATCGGGCCCAGGCCCCCCCCCGGTCCCTCTTACCTGCGAGGAGGCAGCCGAAGCTACCTCCCCCTCGATGTCCGCGACGAGGGAAGCCTGGGGGCTGCGGGCGTCTTGGGGCAGCCGGGCGGGGAGGGAGGTCTCGCTTTCGCTTTCCCCCTCCGCCGCCATTTCGGCTCTGGCCCGGTCAGCTTGCGGCGTGGCCGCGGCCGCATGGCCCTGCCTGGGCTTGCTGGCCTTCCGCTTCTGTGCCCCAGCGGCAGTTGGAGGCTGCGGCGCCCGTCCGGCTGCGGCGCGGCGGGTCTTAGCCGTCTCGGCCATTGCGGCGTCGGGGGGGTAGCTCCGTGGAGTCCCCGCTCCGAAAAAAGCCTCTGGCCTGAACCCGTGGGCCGGCCAGAGAGATAAGCCTCCTCCCGCCGTGCGGGGAGGCTGCGCCCGGGAATCGGTGCGGAGGCACCGGCAAAGTTCTTGTCCACGTGGGGGGTGCAGCGCACCCGGCTGCACGTCCTACTGAGTCGGAGGCAGACAACGAACTGGGAGGGCGGGGGAGCGCTCTCCCCACGTGCTCCCAGCAAAGTTGTGCTGCCTCCTAGTGGTCGTTGGGGAGATCGCTCCCAGTGTCCGAATTACCGGACGAGAGGGCATAGAAACTAAGTTCTCTAGTTATGATTATTGTATGACTATTTCACCCTAGTTTCCTGATTTGGAAATTAAATAACTTACCAACCAAAACAACAAGTCTGTATTTCTCATTAGTCGGTCGTCGATATTTTCCAACTTCTTCATATGTTGGGACATCTGCTGTATCATATTGATCACTTTTCTTGCATTCATACATGGACTTGTTTGTTTTTCTGTCTTTTCGACTTAGACGAAAGCTTCTCCTAAAACCAGCTGCAATTACAACAGTATTTTTTAAAGTAAGCAAATTTAAAACCAGAAAACAATCATTTATACTGATCTGGGATACAAAATTGATGACCAACAAAGAAACATAATATTTAGTGCTTTCTTAAAGCCCTACCATCAAAAATCTCAGCTTTCATCAAAACGTAAGTAGTAGCCATCAAAACATGACTGCAGCATTCCCCATAGGTTCAGAAACCAAAACAAAAAACTCCCCTCATTTTTTTTTCTTAAGAACCTCATGATTTTGGAACAGCACTGGTTCTGAAAACAAGGAATGTGAGTGTTCCAATTCAAACCAACACAAATGAAATAATTTCTATTTTATTGATAATACTATTTGGGCATTGCTAATGCCAATGGTCATTTCCATGAGCAATCCCATTAACTGAACATCCAAATGAAGACGTAAATTTTACTGGCATATTAAATAAGGTGGTCTACACAATATTATTAACCAGATTAGAATTGTTTTGAAATATCACACATTTGAGAACCAAACTAGTTAACAGAGCTCTTTTTATGGTGTAAGCACGGGTGGGGAACCTTTTCCCTCCCGGGGGCTACTTTGAAAGCTTGCACAAAGTCCGAGGGCCGCACAGATGTTGGAGCGGGGGTGCTTAAGGGCCTGTCTCTTATACACATCTAGATGTGTATAAGAGACAGGCATAGAGCAGGGAGATGTTGCTCCTTCGGCTCCCTGGCAGAGACTCTCTCCTTGCTGCCTTGTCTCTCCTTTTATAAAGGCAGAGTGGGCNGGGGGGGGGGGGGGGGGGGCTTAAGGAAAAGAGGTCCCAAATGATGGATTTGTGTCAAGGAACTGTCCCCTAGCCTTATGTGCATGCCCTTACTTCTCCTCCCTTCCCTTGAGCTCAGTTTTTCAGTGACTGGATCCAGTTTAAGAACTTGATCCAAGGGCCAGATTCTGGAAATGGAAAGGGCCAGATAAAAACCTGCCGCAGGCCACATTTGGCCCCCGGGCCCGAGGTTCCCCAGCCCTGGTGTAAAGCAATAAGAATCACAACACTAGCAAGTTTTTGTTTAGCAATGACAATAAACCAGCTTCCTGTCTGCAGCATAAAACAGATCCTCACTCCACTGAAGTCAATGAGAATTTTGTCATTGACTTTAGTTGAATCAAGACTGAGCATTTAAACAAGTGTTTATTTGTATGCCATAATTTGTATGTCTAAACAGATTCCTCACAAAATATAGGTACAATACTAGAAGGGTGACAGTGGCGCATAGGGGTAAAACTTACAAAAAAATAAAGACTTGCGTAGGTCTTTGCCACTGGCTTCAGAAAATAATGGCCAGAAAAACAGGCACAAACTCCCTTTTAACACAGAACTCTCTAGATAAAGCTACACAATCAGATTTGGAAAAATCTGCTAATGTCAGGATGAAGTGTTCTATATTTCACACACTGTAAAAAGAACTTTAATAGGATTCAAATTTTTATCTTAACCACTGTTGTCCATTATACTTAACTGCAGTTAATTAATATTTCACATGGTTTGAAAGTTGCATTTTTATTTTTTCCAAATGAGTACGCTGTGGATACTTCAACAGAAGACATGTATAAGGGAATCACAGCCCGAGCTAGATTATAAATTCAGGTAGAGAAGCCAATCTATTCCATTATTATTTTTATTTTTTCTCCTACTAAAATTAATTTAAAACAGATTTTTACATTTGCCTCTGGCATATCTGTGCCAGTGTAAACAAGGTAGCCATGGTCTTGCTAGCATTGCTGTGTATAAAAAACACTGAAGACAGATTCTGCTCAATCCTACGTGAATCACAGAAAGTCCCAATAGCAGTATTTTCAAAAATATTTCAATACGTAATTTTAAAGTTTTCTGGTTGCTTCAACTGCCCAGATATAAAATGTCTTCATAAACCCAAATAATTTGGTCGGTTAATATGTAGATTTTTTTTTTTAACCTCTGATCTTCTGTTCACCCCTGCTTTTTCAGTTGTATGCTTTAATACATTTTTAAAAGATGCTTATTTGTAGGTGTTGGAGAAGCATATTATCATTTCTCTCTCATTTTACTAGAGAGAAGCTTTGCAGGACACCAATGGTGTTTGAAGGATCTGGAGGTTACAGGATTTTGACAGAGGCACTAGTTTCTTATGGTTACACAGTTTTGGTCAATAGCTGTCTAGCAAGAATTTGACCAGACTGATTTTTACTGATCATCTATCCTAAATATCTGGCTGGTAATTGAACTCAAGTGACGTGACCAGAGTGTGTGTCACTGCATTTTTCAATAATAGGCACAACAACTCTTTTGTTATTGGGTATTTTCAGAAGTGATGCTACCATGCTTAGACCCAATCTGGGTAATGGCTGTCACACCGCCCCCAGGGTAGACCGGTACCCAGAACAGACATGACAGTGCACCTTACCACACTTTGCCCCAAACCGTGGTAGCACTTACCACTGGCTGTTCCCCGCGATTTTCTGAGATCACAACTGGTGGTAACTGCTACCATGGGTATTTTCAGAAGTTACGAGATCACAGTGAACCACAGTCAATACCCACATGGGGCCAAAGCACCCTGAACGTCTGTTTGGCAGCCGCCAGATGTTCACCACAGTCGATTCCCACATGGGGTCAATTTCAACCACGCTTCCGGGGCTCCCTGCCGGACAATCGCCGCAAGCATGGTCAAAGAGATTCCCGGCGGGAACCAACAAAAAGTAACGTCTGGCCGGCAACCACGGCCTGGAATCCCTGGTGAAATTCCGGGCCGTGGTCAAATCAGGCGGCTGCTGCGGCCGCATTGGCCGCAGCGCCCGCCCATCTCCCCAGAGGGTGGGCGTGGGGGGGCAGAGCCCTGCGGCCGCACATTGCGCTGCGCAGCCCCGCCCCCTCCCCGATTCCCCACCGGGATCAGCCGATGTGCCAGAGTGATCCCAGCAGGGAATCATTTGGGTGACTCCGGGACGGGGCGAATGCTGCCCCGTCTCGTCTGAAATCACCCCATGTTTCAGGGCAAAATGTGGTGAACATCTGGAAGCTGCCAAACAAAAGTGATGGTGGTTGTGACCCCGGGGTGGGATTAAGTGTGGTAAAGTGTGGCTACATGTGGTAGCGACCCTTCTGAAAAGACCCAATGACAAGAAGAGTGAGTAAGAAGGTGATAAAAAGAAAACATTAACAGCAAAATAAAGAAGCCATTAAAGCTCCAGTCTTGAAAACACCCTGGGGTAGGGAAGAAGAAGAGATCCAACACATGGGATGATTTTCAGGAAGCATCATGTATCAATATAAATATTACAGTTAAACTTGGGGTGCAATCTTCTACCATTAAAGCCAGTGGGGGTTCTACTATTAAATTTAGTGGGTCATGATTGCACCATTAGTAAAAGAAACACACGAAGGTTACGTTTATTAGTTTGTTCTCAAGCCTTCTTTTGCAATTCTATTCTACATTTTTATACTCAAGTGAAAACATTAACTTTTTAAAAAAGTTACTTCACAATAAAAAGCACTAAACACAGTACAATAAGGTATGCAGCAACAGGTGACTGGTTAAGTTCTAACATGAAGTTAAATTAGTAAACACTGATATTTTATTACTCTAACACTACGCTGCACTCAATAACTTGAAAGCAGACCAAGCAAAAATAGTAAATATAAAAACAGTGGATTAACCATTTTTTATGAAACATGATCTAAAAATGTATTTATTTATTATGTTAATTTATATCCCGCCCCTCCTGAGAACAGCTCCAAAACCCAATGGCATAACTTGTGAAAAGACCTGCAATCAGAATTTTTTTGTATTACCTTTTCATATACTTACCATTTCACTAAATGTTTGCTAATGCACAAATATTGCCCTAGAATATCATGCCTACACTAAAAGAGGAAGGAACACTTTCATGGTGAAATATGACTTATGAAGTCTAAGTGCATTTCTTCTTACTTAAAATCAAAACAAGCCAACAAAGCCTCTCCCTTCATTTTATAAGGTCCTCCTTTCTTTGTCTTATAAAATCTTCCCTAGTTTGACTGAAGACATGATAGGAGGCCCACTTAACTGTTCTATAATAAGCTTTCACACATGAATTAAGAGAGCAGGGTATGGAGGTAGCTACCATTACCTAAAATATTAATTAGGAGTTAAACAGATTTAAACACAAAAGTAAACATAAAAATTTGAACATCTGACTAAAAATCTGTTCCTCTCATTCGTTTTTCATTTTCTTGACTGTCTAAAATGTCATCTTTTCCTCCTCTCGCCATTATCTTTTAAGAGAGATAAGCATTTGAACTTAAAAGTAAAACTGAGGGTGAAAACAGACATGACGCTAACACTGCTTTAACATTTCTTATGCATGTTGCAGCCCTGCATAGGGCACCAATACAGCCCTGCAACATGCGTAAGTGTTAAAATGGTGTTAAAGTGGAGTTAGCTTCATGCCTGTTTTCACCCAAAGGAAGTGACACTCCAGAGACAGCTGACCCTTTTTTGCCACAGATATCCTGTGTGACCTTGAACATATAGTTTAATCATCCTGTGTATCAGTTCTCCAGTTGGAATTTGGGAATAATAATAATTTCTTACCTCTTAGGGATGTTACAAGGATTAAAACTCAACTAATACTATGATGAACACTATAAAACAGCCTAGATATTCTAAAATCACATTTTTAAAATAGCTATACAAATCATGGCTAATGTTATGTAATCTGTTGCTATTCTCAAGCATGCTAATGGTGGTCCTGTACAAGCTACTTTAAAGTAGTAAAAACACAGATTGACTGTCTTGCCATCTTCATTAATTTTATTTTTAAAACCAATTTCCAATTGATAACCTTGGAGGTCCTGGCTTGGTTATTTTAAGCCATTTCCAGTGTTGTACATTAATTTTATTGTAAGACTCATAATATTTAGTACTTTCTTAAAGCCCTGCCATCAAAAATCTCAGCTTTCATTAAAAAGTAAGTAGTAGCCATCAAAACATGACTGCAGCATTCCCCATAGGCTCAGAAAGAAAGACACAAACCTCACCTCATTTTTTTTTCTTAAGAACCTCATGATTTTGAAACCGTATTGGTTCTGAAAACAAGGAATGCAAGTGTTCCAATTCAAACCAAGACAAATGAATTTATTTCTATTCTATTACTAACCGTTTGGGAAACAGACGCATCTCTCCTCCATATCTCCCTATTAGATATCTAGCATATGCAGCTTTAGCAACACAGTTTTACAGGGTATCACCATTACTACTGCACATCTGTGCTAATACCCCATATTTCTAGCCACAGACAGTAAAACATGTCAGAGAATGAACAATACCACACCCAAGATACAGTAGGTGACAGCTCTACAAGTTGACAGACATAAGACAAAACCTGAAAAGTCCTTGTCAGTGCTGTTATTTTTACAACTTAACCAGCTATTATGACATATATAAAGGGCATGTGATACACATATAAGGGCGCATTCAGATGTGCGCTTACTTCGCACAGCAGCAGCATCGTGCGATTTACAGCAACGCGCACTTCCGGGTTGGTGTGAATGCACCAATTCAGCATAATGCAAACTATCGGAATGCGGTTTTAAAAGCTGCTCGGAGCAGCTTTTAAAACCACACTCCGACAGTTCGCATTACGCTGGATTGTGCGCACTAGGTGCATTCACACCAACCCGGAAGTGCGCGTTGCTTTAAATCTCACGATGCTGCTGCCACTGCTGTGTGAATTAGGCTGCATTCAGATGTGCACTTAAGTCTAGAAGACTTCCTAGCTCTAGCAAGAAAACAACAAGTATCTTCTAATCAGTCTTCAAGAATTATTTCCACTATGATCAAGACAGGCCTGCCAAAAGTAAGACAACGGAAATGTTATATTGGGGGAGGCCGGGGAGGTGGGAGTAACCCTCTTGTCTCAATTCCAAAAACATTTTATATTGTTGGCATTTTGGCCTATCAGTAAGTACTGTTGTACACATCAGCTTAAAGATCAGCTTCCACTGGAAAGAAATTCTGCATATGCAGGACACTTAGGATTGGGTATCAAAATACAAAAGGAATTACCAACAACAACTTTGTAGGTGTACAAAGGTTAAACTTAATTACCAACTATGAATAGGTTGTAGAGTAAAGCAAAAATCCAAACATCAAAGGAAAGGGAAAAACAAAAATCAGAACATTAGGCATAATATACTTTACACACCATTAGGGCATTAACAAAGGAAACAGGAGCCCAAACTAGGCGAATGTTCACTTGCCTGTATGTTACGTGGTCACCCCCACCAGCCATGTGGCCACCACCCACAGCAACCCCCACTCACGGCGGGGTACCAGAACATGTGGGCAAACACAGGCTAATGCGTGTCCACGTGTCTATGTCCCGTCAATTAGGTTATGCGCAGCAGCATGCCGGTGATCTGCCAGCACCACAGAATCACAGGCAATGAGCCTAGAGCGTTCCACAGAGGTATCGCTACCGACCACTCTCCCTGCTCTCGCTCTCTCACTGGTGTTCACGAAACAGCCGCCTTAAAAGCCCACTATGCAAATTTCAGACATGCATTCTTCTAGCCTGTCGTGCTTTCCAGCACGTGCCTGCTGACGCTTGCTGTTTCCCAGCTGCTGCATTCTCAGGAATGAATTACGGAGACTTACCATCTCTGTGGTCACGGTTAATACCGACAGCCAGGCAACAACCAGCACCACTGCTGCGCAATCGCAGTCACTCTCCACCTACTAGTCGGACCACCAACGCTGTATTCCTGGCACGGTTGAAGAGACCAAGGCCTTCATCACTCTATGGGGGTTGAGGGGAGGGGAAGCAGAAGGTCCAATATGCCTTTGGGAAGTGCTATAGGAACGAGGCGGTGTTCCAGGACACCTCAGTCCAAATGGTGGAGCATAACACCCGGGACATGAACCAGTGTCAGAAGCATGCCATTGACCTGAGGCATGGCTACAAGGAGATATGGGACAACTATCTCACTTCTGGCCACAGGAGGTAAACATCTCCCTACTATGAGCTCCTAGATGGGTTCCTATGTGTGGATGGAGCCATCGTATCATCCCGCCTGTATGGCTGCACCGTTGCCAAGGGCCAGAAGTGAGTGGATATGGCTCCCCCACTATCTGCTTCCACTGCGTGGGAAGTAGGTGGTGGGGAAAATAGCACTAATGGCCATGATTTCTGTATGTTCTTCACTTCTCTGCAGCGATGGTGGGAGGATAAATGTGTGGCACTGGGATCCTGCTACAGCAACTGCCCCAGCAGCTGCATAGGCCAGGTACTCATTCCTGCTTTTCTTTGGGTGGGCAGAGGACTGTAAATTGGGCAGGTGGCGGCTGAAACGCTGGGACAGGATGATGGGTGGGGCAGTCTGAACTAATGGCTTTCCTTCTTGCTTTACTATAGGTCTGCCAGAGCAATCGGTCCGAACAGAACCCTCAGCCACAAGCACCCTGTGGAACCAGGTCCTGCATGGCCACACTGGCAGGATTTGGCAAGGGAGTTGCTTGGGGAGGCCAAGCAGCAGGTGGGCAAGATCCACAATGCCATTAATGGCATAGCCAGTGAGCTTAAGCAGCTAGTGCAGCAGAACACTGCAGAATGCAAGGCCATTACTGCTGAGGCCCACCTGGACCACCAGCAGGAAAACAGGCACTGGATGCACCTCTGATAGCAGCTTGAGTGGTCAAACAGAATGATCAAGCAGGTGAGCAGAGAGATGTGGGCACAGACCCAAAGCAGTGTGTCCCAGTCCATTCATCTCCAGAGCTTCCTGCTCGAACATGTTGCTGCCATGACTGCAAGTACTGTTGTTCAGGGGCACGTGCCATTTGCCAACCCCCATCAGCAGTTCATTGCCCACCACGTGCAACCCAGTTCTCCCAGCAATCCACCCCTCAGGGAAAGCACACAAGCACTCTCCACGCTGTTCTCATGGTTTTCCTGGGCCAGGCATGCCCTCGCCCCCGGACAGAAAGAAATAATGACTTTCATGCTTGATGACTGACATTTTCTTGCAAACACAGGGTGTGTGTGTGTGAGTAGAACGTTGGTATGGTATAGCAATATGCCACTTTAAGGTCTGGGAGTTTGAGATACTTGCACTTGAGGGCGGGGGGGCACGTAGTAGCCAACAGCACGTCCTATCACCATTACCACACCTGACTAGCCTGCTAATGTCAATAGGAAAATGAGGAGGTTCAGGCCAGCAAGCAGCTAGGCCTTTGACACCAATAGGGAATGTACAAGGAAAGGAAAGGAAAGGAAAGGGCAGGAAATAGCATGCTGCCCTGCTCTGTTCAGCTGGTCCTGGAAGAGGGGCACTGGCTCGCCGGAGCTAGCAGGCGGCGGGGAGGAGCGTTCAACACAGCCTGCTGGTCTAATGTGAAGAACACAGTTGACAGTTGTTAGCAGGGGAGTGGCCTCCAGCTGAAAATTAATTCTAGCAGTTATTGATCTCCAACGCTGCTTCAAAAGCCCTCTCCACAACAGAACGGATGGCACTGAGCTGCTGGTTAAAGTACATTTGTTCCATTGTGTTGGCAGCACTGTATGCCTTCATAAGCCAGGGCTTCAGGGGGTAGGTAGGGCGCCCGAGACCAACAGGCCTCACGACCACCTCCGAGGAAAATGCACTTCTGCAAATCATGGATCTAGTGCGGAATCCCGCCCACAGGGAAATTCCCCATGGAATTTCTCTGCTTGGGTGACATCACCGGACAGAAATCTATGATTGGGTTGCATGCAATGATGTCACCCATCAACCACTGCATGCAAGCCTCTGAGATTAGCTTGCAAGCAGTGAGTGAAGGGTGACATCACTGCATGCAAACCAATCAGAGGTTTCTGTCCGGTGATGTCAGCTGGGCTGGCATCCGTCTCCCAAGCCTGGCCTACTCAGGAATTCTGAGCATGCTGGGATGAGAAGGCACCATTGCAGACTGGGTGAGTTGGGGCTTCAGGGGGAAAGAGCGGGCTGGGAAGGGGGAAGGCAACCATCAGTACCCCTCCACCCAGCCCAGTTCGGCAGGGAATCAAAGGGGGAGAGAATCCCCAGAGGGGAGAGAAGGGAGGGGGATGGAGGCACTCACCCCAGCCTACCCAGCATGAAGCCATTAGCATTTTCCTGCTGCTGGGCAGGCAGAGCTGGGGATTGAGGGAAGGAGGGGATCCTGGGGGTGAGGGGTACTCACCTGACCGGTGGGGCAAAGGTGAAGCAGCTGCAGCAGCACACTGAGCCCAGCGAACTGAGGCCTTCCTCTGCGGGCACAGGCCTGCCACATCATCAGGCTGCACCCGCAGAGAAAGACCCTGATGCACTGGGCTCAGACTGTCCTAACGCAGCCACTCCACCGGTGAATTTCTGGGTCGTGGGCTGGAGAAGGGAAGCAACTCCCAGCAATCCCTCCACCCAGCCCTGGGGGGGGGAAGCAAGGGGAGGGGCGAGTCAGCCAGCTGGCTGGCCCACCAGAGGAAGGAGGAGTGCCTGCAGAAAGACTCCCGTAGAATTTTGTATTTTTTTCCGCAGGAAAAGCAGGGTCCTAACTATGGCCTGGAAAACCACAGAGAAATCCCTTGTGCTTCAAGTAGTTATCCTTGCTATGTGGTAGGCAAATAATGACTACATGGCTCCCATCGATAGCCTCTATACAATTCAGGAAGCTGATGAAAGCTCTCCGTGACCTTCGCAGAGTTAGTCAAATGCACCACCTGATCCAGCAGCATTGCAAACCTCCACGAGTATGGTTACCCATGTGTGCTTCCAACACCAAATTTCTGGATGACAGAGGCAGGAGTCTTGAGTGGAGAGTTTCCAGATGGCGATGACTATGCGCTTCTCCATGGGGATAGGTGAGTGCATTACCATGCTCTGTTTCTCCAGTCAAGGTCGGAGGATCTTAGCTATCTGCTGGATGGTTAAGACCTACTCAGCATCTCCCCACGAGGGCAGCACATTCTCCTACCCACCAGTCTGTACTTTTCTTCTTGACCCAGACCAGCCGCTTCATGAGTGCAGTCCTGCGAATGGCATGCGTGACCAAATCCGCTTCTCCTGATAGGTTCCTCTCAGATCCCTTGCATGGCTTCAATCTTCCCCAGCGTGGTACATTATAACTGGAGGTAGAGCATGGCACCAAAGCAAGAGCCACCGCCGTAGTGTGGTGCACCCCACCATCCTAGCCACAGATTGAGTAAGAGCCTATCTATGTCTTGAAACCGCATTCTGCAAATGACAGCAGAATGCTTGGATCTGTTGAATTGCTCACAGGTTCTGCTCAGCAGCGGTAATCAAGTCTTGGAGCGCGATAACAAGCACCAGGAAGTTCTCAGCATTCGTCTCTATGGCTGCGATACTGGTGTCTGTGAACTCTGCAGACCATGCACAAAACGTTTAAAAAAGCTTAAAGAGCTGGGCAGCTGCCTAGCTAGGATTGGCTGCGTACCACAATCAACTCAACACTTCACAGCAGCTCTACCTACTCCTCCTGGCTCTTGTACGTCCTCCCTGCTTCCTCATCCTTGGTACCCTCTGATTGACTTCCTAGCTTGACCTCTGCTTTGGCCCCAGCTGATTCTCCCCCTCTGAATGATGTCCCACACTTCTGACTCCCTGTTTTTTGGCTCTGATCCTGCAATGACTCTTCTGCTGATCCTGCAAGTCACCCACATCCCAGCAGTGCTTACAGGGGTTTCTGCAAGGCAGTGATAGTCACAGTGCTCAAAATGTATGTGAGGGCAAAGCTGCCCATTAGTTAAAACTAATTTCTATTTTTCTAATTTTTTTAAAGTAACAGTTTTTGCTTTCAACGAGCATAACAGGTCATCATACCATAGAAAGCTATTGCTGTGGGTTGTCTTCCAGGGAAAGCCAAATAGCTTTGGCTTTGGTGTGCGAATGCTGTGGCTGTCTGGGGTACAGGACACAGAGATGGTGATGGTGTGTGTGAGAGAGAGAGAGATGGATCCCCTGGCCTTTGCTGACATTTGGGTGAGGCCTAATGTACAGCGAGAATGGTCACACCCATCCTCCGAGGCAGCCTATATACTCATAGAATCCCACACAATGGGATTATGCATTACAGAGTGCAGATACTGTGCAACCCTGCTGCAGTTCCAAGTTCAGCAGAATGGGAGTGAGATGAGGTGTGATGAGGGTGAGATGAGAGTGTGGGATGTAAACAAGTTCACAACTTTTCTGGACATTTGTGCACTGCCAGAGGCAGGACAGTCACTAGTGGAGGCTAAATCTTCCCTGCCATTTTTTCTCATCACTGCCCTGATGACAGTGAGAGGATACCACCAGGGCCACCAGGAGTGCCTCGATCAGATGGTGAAGATGAACCTCTTGGAGGACACAAGTGACCTGGGTACAGAGAATGTGAACCCACTGATGGAGAGCTTGTTGCCCTATATGAAGGTTTTGGCACTCAGAAGTGCAGAGTGTGCTGGCAAGCAGAGATATATCCCACCCACACAGTATGGTAATATTGAAGATGTTAGAGAGGGGGTACAGGAGGTGCATGTTTGACTGGGGATTTCATGTGAACCGAGAAGGATTTCCAACACTATGGCAGGCGAGACCCCAATAAAACTGTGTGCTGCTACCTGCCAATACATCGCTGTGAGCTGTGGATGTGAGAAACTGGGTGGTAACAACATGTACAGACAGATTGCTTTCCATTTTTACTTTTGCTTTCAATTTTCACTATAGGTACTCAATAAAATATATGATTTGCTTAATAAACTCACCATTATGTGCATAGCAAAAGGTTATTTCCAACCCACATGCTGGCAAGTATAAACCCAAGTATGAACCTCTGTGGGTGGGTGTGGATAGCAGGTGCTAGACCGTCTCCCAGAGTCATAATAGCCTGGAAATAACAAACAGCTAGGGTGGCTTCTCCTTCCCATGGTTCACTGCAGCTGTGAGTCATGACAGGAGGCGGGATACTGGGAAGGGGGTGATTGGTGGGTGGAGCATGGCAAGGAAGAACGCCTGTCCATGTTTTAGGTCTGTCATGCTAAACCTGTGAGTGGGGGCTGCCCAAACACACAAGAACTACACGCAGTGGGCTACCTGTTTATTAGGCTCTATACGCTAAGCCTGTGAGTGAAGGCTGCATGGACCAAACCCAGACTCCATGGGGCTACTGTCTCATTTAATAACACTTTTCCAGATTTCCATGTACATCACAAGCCACCCTCTGAAAATATTAATCGATAAACAGCCTCCAAAATATAACTGTTTTGGTAAAATTATGAAGAGCCACACTGTGAGGAAAACACATGAAGAACAAAGGTTAGCTTATAAAACAAAAGTAGAAACAAACCCAGAAACCCAGAATAATAAAGTAACTAATGTACAAAGACAGAAAAAAAATTGCATTTCTGAGATGAAGCAAAGTATCTCACTGAGATCACATTTAACATTTTTAACAAAACCTCTTTGGATTCCCAAATCACATCACAGCAACATATCTATGAATGGAAGTGAAAACTCTGAAAGTACATACCAAAACCAGCAAATGCATAAGCAAATGCTGCATTCGAACAAAGGACTTTAGAAGTCCTTTGTTAAGGACAAATTCTGTCACCAGGACCATCTGCTGCTGCCTCTGCTGCTGAGACTGCCTGGGCTGGGAGCCCCTCCAAGGGCTCAATCCCCCATCAGGACTACTGCCTTGCCCTGGGCCCCAGGTAACTTCAACCCCCCACCTCCCACTGTTGGAGGAGAGGGGGTGGGACTAGGGATCACAGACTTCCAGGGATGGTGCGACCAAACACGGCAAACCGTGCTAAAGGGTCCTTAGTGGGATTGGGGGGGGGGCCTTAGTGGTCTAGGAGGGGGTTGTGGGCTGGTCAGTGCAGGATAACTGCAGCTGTGAGAGCTGTGAAAATTAATGGGACTCACTTGAATTTTTAGGGTGCTTTGGGGACTGGGCGGTGGTTGTAGGCGCAAACTGGTTGGGTGAAGTCTGGTAAGGGTGTTATTATTTGAAGGGTGGGTATTACATTAGGGTTGGTTATTATGTTCCCTTTCCCCAGTGAGAGTGTTGGGGGGGGGGAGGGATTGGGGGGGTCATTTCCCCTGGTATGGGGGGTTCTGGTCCCTGTGGGGAATTTGATTACCACCAAGTGAGAGTGGGAGGGGGGGTATGGAGGGTTCTAGGGGGTGGGGATCTCCCTCACTGGTCACGGGATGGCCAGGGGGGTGGGGGGCGCTGTGGGGAAGGCCAAGATTGGACAGGCCAGGGGGAGGACTGCAGCCATTGGGGTCATGATTGGGTGGGGGAATTATGGTCCCTTTGGAGGGTATATTCGATCTGTGCATCGAGACAGGTGTTGGGTACCTGTCCCTCTCACTACCCTCTAGGCAGGTGGTTTGGTGGATCATGATCAGAGGATCCTTGGCCCAAATCTGATGCTGTTGAACATGAGATCAGTTGTTAATAAGGCGACAACTATCCAGGAGCTGATCCTAGACCATGCAACTGACCTCGTGTGCATTATGGAGACCTGGCTGGACACTGAATCGGGGCCTATTTTGGCTGACGTGGTTCCAGCATGGAACCGTAAGGAGGTACCCGGTGCAATTGATATCGGGTATTAAGGGCCTTCATCTTGTGATCAATTTCGCAGGAGACAGATTAGAAGTGCTGCTGATATACCGTGCACCCACCTGTACAGCAGCATCCCTGCCTGCTCTGGCAGAGTCGATGTCAGAGGTGGTGTTGCAGTCCCCAAAGATGTTTGTCTTGAAGTGAGTTCATAGCTGCCAAGGCAACCGTAGGCCTGTCCCAAGTAGTCATCAGCCCGACACATGATGGGAGGCATACCCTAGACTGTATTTTTTGTACCGGCCTTGAAGCGGGGGATCCATTAGCGGGGGAGATGTCATTAGTGCCCTTGTCATGGACGGATCATTACCTCCTGCGGGCTTGTCTCCTGACACATGTCTGCCCCCGGAGACGTGCGGAACCAGTTTGGTTGGTCCACCCCTGGAGACTAATGGAACCAGAGAGATTCCAGAATGCTCATGGAGAGCAACCCTCTGATCTGGACAGCCACTTGCTCGATGACCTTGTGACTTTTTGGAACACCTTATTGGCTGAGGCCATTGCAGAACGGCTCCTAGGCATCTGGTCCCTGCGCATCAGCACCACAGGCCACTGTAGTTTATGGAAGGCCAGCAGCAGCTGAAGCAGGAAGGACGGCGGTTAGAGCAACGGTGGTACTGTTCTCATGCTGAAGCCAACAAACTGCAGCATAGAGCCAGTTTAAGAACCTATGCCATGGCTATGTGGACAGGAAAGAAGGAATTCTTTGTTACCCTCATAGCATCTGCGAAATCTTGTCCAGCTGAGCTTTTCCAGGTGGTGAGGTGGCTGGTCAGCCTCTCTCTGCCTGGAACTGGAACCTTCCATTGACATGTTTGTTGATTACTTTGTGGATAAAATCGCTTGTATTCACCATGCTTATTACAATGAGAGAACCAGAGGCTGTGGAAGACCAGTGTTGTCCGGTTTCGTGGGATCAGTTTCAGTGGGTGACGCCCGCTGATGCAGAGGATGCCACTGGGACAGTCAGAGCCACCTTTTGTGAACTAGACCCATGCTCGTCCTGGCTGGTTAAGGCCAGCTGGGAGACGCTGGGGTCATTGCTGGCTGGGGTGGTCAACACCTCCCTTAAGAAGAGCAGAGTGCCTAGCTGCTTCAAAGAGGCGGTGGTGCAGCCTCAGCTCAAAAAGCCATCACTGAACGTCGACTCCCTTGCCAGTTATCGGCCGGTCTCTAACCTTCCCTTTTTAAGGAAGGTTATTGAACGGGTAGTGACTCGGTAGTTGCAGGGGGTTCTGGACTGCGGCAGTTTTCTAGATCTCTCACAGTCCAGCTTCCATCCAGGTTATAGCACCTAGACTGCGCTTGTGGCTTTGGTTGACTACCTTCGCTGTGAATTGGAACAGGGTCGCCGGACCCTGCTAATTCTGTTAGATCTGTTGGCGGTGTATATTACCGTTGACCACGAAATGTTGGTGACTTGTCCGCGGACCAGGCCAGGGCAGGATGGGTCTTGAATGGTTCCCCGCTCCTTCCTGACCAGAAGAACTCAGCAGGTGGTGCTCAAGGATTATTTTTCTTTTCCCTGGGACCTCTTGCGTGGAGTCCTGCAGGGCTCCATCTTGTCACCTGTCCGGTTCAACATGTATGTGTAGCCACTCGGTGAGGTTATGAGAAGGTTTGATGTTCGGTGTCATCAATAATCTGATGACACCCAACTCTACCTCTCTTTTTCATCTGACCCAGACCTGGCAGTCTCGGTGCTTACCCAGTGTTTGGTGACTGTAGGAGACTGGATGAGGGTGAGCCGACTAACGCTGAATCCCAACAAGACAGAGATGATGCTGGTGGGTAAGGTGGTGGAAGTGGCATCCCCTGTCGTTCACAGGGTTTGCCCTCTGCTGGTCCCGTAAGTTTGGAGTCTGGGAAAGCTCCTCGATTCCCAACTCTGCCTGAATGTCCAGGTGGGGGCAATGGTGAGGAGTGCATTTTGCCAGTTACATCTGGTTCAGTGGCTTTGGCCGTACGTCTTGGACTCCGACCTGGCCACCATCATCCATGCTTTCATTACATCTATGCTACTGTAACACACTCTACGTGGGGCTACCCATGGTGACGGTTTGGAACCTGCAGCTGGTGCAGAATGCAGCGGCCCGCTGTCTTATGGGGACGGGCTGCCATGAGCACATTACACCAGTGCTCTGTTTTCTGCACTGGCTGCTTGTAGTCTTCCAGGCCCAATTCAAGGTGTTGGTGCTTGCCTATAAAGCTTAGGCCCTACCTACTGGCAGGACTGCCTCACTCCCTGGGCTCTGGATCGACCCCTGCGGTTGTCTGAGGACACCTTTCTTGAAGTCCCCTGGGCAGAGCTGGCCTTAGGATCTGCGGGTAGGGATGGGCAAACGCAGTTCGGGAGTTTGGAGTTCGGCCCGAACTTGGCCTGTTCGGATGACCGAACCCGAATATACTGAACCGAACTCAATTCCAAACGTCAAAATGACCGAACGCTTCAGTCAGTTCGGATCGCGTTCAGTTGAATTCGGGTGGCTAAAACGTGGTCTATTGTCAGGTCACTGGAAGGCCAAACGTAGCAGGGAGGGGGAGTCATCTGACTCATCTGAGGAGCAGACTTCCAGGCACCAGGGGTGGAGGGTGGAGACTGGCTTGGAGTAGCAGCCAGCCTGCCGAATCACCATCCCTTTTCGCCTCAGACCACTGGCTTGGCAGTCTGCAATTGGCCACGGACTAGGCTGCATGGAGCCAATGGGGCTTGCAGTGAGGCGGGCACTGCCTCCCCCCTTCCCAATACCTTCTGAGCTAATCACTGTTCCCGAACAGCAGGCATTTCAGAAGGCTCTCTCTCTCCCAGCATTTCCCAGCTCCCCAATCCAGCCATCCTCCTCCCATTTCACCCATCCAACCCATCTACCCCCATAGTCTCGTTCATTTATTTATCTTATCTTAGATAGATTTAGTGGTTTTTTGTTTTTACCTCCTCTGTGTTCAATCTTCCTTCCTTCCTCCCCCCTCCACTGAATCCTCTCCCCCTCCCATATACTATATCCCACCCGATTCCCTTCCCCTGTTATTTCAGAGTAGGATTATTAGATTGATTTAGGTTTCATTTAAGTTTTGTACTCCTCCTTGTGTTGTTTGTGATTCCCCCATCATTCATAGATAGATAGATAGATAGATAGATAGATAGATAGATAAAGTAAGTAAGTAACCCTACATTGACTCTGTTGCTAAATCCTGTCGCTTCTCCCTCCATAACATTGCTAAGATTCGCCCTTTTTCTCTCTGTCTCATTTGCCAAAACTCTTGTTCATGCTCTGGTCATCTCTCGCCTCGATTACTGTAACCTCCTTCTCACTGGCCTTCCCCGGTCTCACCTTTCTCCCCTCATCTCTGTCCAAAACTCTGCTGCCAGGGTCATCTACCTCGCCAGTCGCTTCGACCATGTGCAGCCCCTCCTCTCTTCGCTTCACTGGCTTCCCCTTCCTGAACGAATCCTGCACAAGCTCCTAGTCTTCACCTATAAAGCTCTTCACAACCTTGCTCCCCCCTACCTCTCTGCACTTATCGCCCTCCATACTCCAGCCCGTGCACTTCGCTCCTCCTCTGTCCCTTCTCTCACCCTTCCACGCCTTCCCTGCTCCCCTAAGCGCCTTCGTCCCTTCTCACTTGCTGCCCCCCATGCCTGGAACTCCCTCCCTGTCCACATCCGCCTTGCCCCCTCCCTTCATACCTTCAAATCTCTCCTTAAAACTCACCTCTTTCGCTCTGCTCTGTCTGACTCTTTATCCTGCTGAGCCACTATTCCTATACCTACGATCGGTTTACCCTTATCCTTGCAACATGGACCTGCCTGCTGTCATTCTCATCGTAACCAAGCCAAGTACGTGCACTTGAGACCTCGCATCTTCATGAATGTTAGACCCCTTGTCTCTCCCTCTGTTCCCCTTCCTAAGTCTCTCCCCCAGCTCCTGTCTCTCAGATTGTAAGCCCTAGGGGCAGGGACCATGTCTATTTTATTACTTTGTAAAGTGCCAGGTACACTGCTGGCGCTATATAAATGTTTGTTAATAATAATAATAATTAATAATAAAGTAGACAGTTGTAGGAGTTAGTTTAGTGATAGAGATAGCGTTTAGTGATTTAGTTTTAGTGTTTGTAGGAGTAGTGTGTACTTCATCCATTTAGTTCATAGCATTTAGAATAGTTATTAGTTGATTTAGTGTGTGTGTATGTATGTATATATATAAAATATTAGATAAAAAATGTAAATAAAAAAATAAAATATATACATATATACATAAAAACATTATTTTGGAGGGAGAAATGGAGAAGGGAAGGAGAGGCCAATCTGCTGCCCGTAGGGGAGGTAATGGGGGCACATGCCAGAGGCGGACGGGGCCGTGCCAGGGGAGCGGCAGCAGCAGTAACCAGAGGCAGAGCACATCACCACCACCCAAAACTCAGCAGGCCTGGTTTAGGGCAACAGGCTTCAGTGGTTCTTCATTGCCTCCTGGCAGTGCCCTCCTCCACTGCCATGCAGAGACTTGAGGCTGCATCTGTCTCTGATGCTGGTGGTGCTGGAGCAAGTGCTGGAGCTGCTTCTGATGTTCCTCCAGGGCCACCAATTTCCCCCACTGTCGAGACAATCCCCAGCAGTCCAGAGCTGGCGGATCCCACCCCGGCTGCTAGAGGCAGGGCCCGATCCCCGGGCAATATCAGTAGGGAGAGCAGCAGCAGCAGAACTAGCAGCTACGGATGGAGGCACAGGGAGAGTGCCAGCAGCATGGCGGGCATGGGCACTCTAGCCTCAGGGTCACAGTACTCCCCTTCATGGGACATAACCGTGATCGCAGACAGTGAGGAAGAGGCAGACACTAGTGCCACAGAGATGTCTGTACCCGAGGCGATGTTTGACCCTCCTCCCAGAGCTGCGTCGCCAGTGCCACGAACTTCTCCCCCTCCCAGCAGCGCTGGCATCAGTGCGGGCAAGAAGGCAGAAGGGAGGAAAAAATCCTCAGTCTAGGATCATTTTAAGCAGATGATCCCAGAGAGGTGCAGTGCACGCTGTGCAATAAGGTGGTGAAGTGCGGGCAGGTGCTTGCCAACCTTGGCACAACTGCTATGGCCAGGCACCTCAAGGCATGCCACAGTGCTGTGTTGCTCAGCGGGAAGGCATGGGAAGTGGATGTCAGCACGTTCCCGCCTCCAGCGGCCAGTCGCCCGGCTCCTTCAGCAGGCCAGCGTCCTGCACCAACTGCTGCTGCAGGGGTGTAGCTACCATTGGACAAACAGGGACATTTGTCCCGGGGCCCATACTGGCTGGGGGCCCAATATCCAAGGTAGCTAAGCTACCCTCGCCCCTCTTTCTTTTTCTTTTAAATCGCTACTTGACCTGGCATGGGGACCTTCCAGCTGCTGCATGGGCCCCCTCCCTGCCTGCGTTGCAACTGTGGGCAGGGAGGGGTCCCATGCAGTAGTCTGTGTCAGACCAGGTCACACTCACAAGCCTCGCGGCTTGGTTCACACACACACCGGTGCCACGTCATGGAGGAGGAGTCCTCCCCACCAGTCCAGACCTGGTCTGGGCAGGGCTGGCTCTAGGGAGGCCCAGCCCGAGCGGGAAGGTGCCTGGCAGTGGCTCCTCTTGCTAACTGAGTATAACCACTGCCAGACACCTTCCTGCTCTGGCACTCCCCGCATTGAGCCTGCCCAGCCTGCCCGACGAGCCTCCAGGGCTAGTCAAGTGGGCTGGGGCAGCAATGGTTCTGCTGCTGCTGGCTGCGCTTGGCCCCAGCGTGCAGGCAGTGAGCCACGAGGGACAGAGTGCACCATGGGACCAGCTCGCCGCTGGCCCAGAAGACAGATGGGCCCAGCAGCAGGCCACCAGCAGCACGCCACAGACCCTGCAGAGAGCAAGTAATTCCCAAGCATCAGCAGCCCAGCGCCCCTAGGATGGCCGAGCTGGGAGGCGCTTCTAGGCGGACCGGAAGCTTCACCACCAGCAGGAAAAAAGAGGCAGGGGGGCCCACGGACATTTCTTGGGCCCCCCTGCCCAAGCTAGCTACGCCCCTGTGCTGCTGCCTCTAGCAGCAGGAGTAGTATGGGGTAGAACAGCAGCAGGAGCCTCCCCAGCAGTGCCGTCAGTCCACCATGGAGGAGATGGGGTGGGGGGATCTTTCAAGGCCATTGGCAGGGCGCCGTGGCACAGGCTTCCAGGAGAAAGTCAAGCGCCTGTTGGTCGAGATGATTGCCCTGGATGGCCAGCCCTTGTCCACTGTGGAAGACAAGGGTTTCCAGCGACTGACTGGGTTCCTGGCCCCCAACTTTAAGCTGCCTTCCCGCTCCACCCTGAGTCGGATTGTGATGCCACAGCTGTAAAAGGCTTTGAAGGAGCGGGTGAGGGAGCAGGTGGAAGGGGCTGGGGAGGGGGGGAATGGTCCACGTCACCATGGACCTGTGGTCTGCCAGAAATGCCCAGCATGTCTACCTGACGGTGACCGCACACTGGTGGCAGGATCCAGAGGCAGCGCTTGGCAGTGGCAGGAGGGGACCTGAAGCAGGGTATAGGTGGGCCCTGCTTCAGG
The DNA here is from genome assembly GCA_003113815.1 of Sphenodon punctatus. Lineage (NCBI taxonomy): Eukaryota > Metazoa > Chordata > Lepidosauria > Sphenodontia > Sphenodontidae > Sphenodon > Sphenodon punctatus. The sequence continues at coordinate 2,407,306 of QEPC01010294.1, read as the reverse complement.
CCCAAGTCATGGACAGCTCCCACACCGCGAGGAACCTCGAGACAGCTCTGGACACCATGGTGAGGGAGTGGGTCACGCCAGGCGTGGCCTTCACCAAGGGGTGTGTGGTCACGGACAACACGGACAATATCCTAAAGGCAGTCCGTGACGGGGGCTTCACGAGCATCCCTTGCACCGCACACATCCTCCATCTCATGGTGAAGGACACTCTGGGCTTGGGGGAGAAGGGGATTGGGCCAGGCACCCTTAGTTCCCTGGTCAAGCGGGGGAGGAAGCTGGCGGGCTTCTTCAACCACAGCGTGAAGGGCAGTGAGCTCCTCCGGGAGAAGCAGGCCGAGCAAGGGTCCCCGGTGCACACCCTTATCCAGAATGTCTCCACAAGGTAAAATTCTACCTTCCTGATGCTTGAGCGGCTTCTTGAACAGAAAGCCGCCCTGCATCAGGTGGAACTGGAGACAGACATTGAGGCACCTCCAGGGTACAACAGGGAGGAATGGGAGATTATATCCCAAACTGTCTTTGTCCTGAGACCATTCCTGGCCATCACGGAGACATTGAGCAGCTCCACCACTACCCTCAGCCAGGTGACCCCGCTGGTGCAGTCGCTGCAGCAGTCTGGATGAGATTCGTGAGGGGGGGGGGATCGTGACCCTCAGGGCAGGAGAATGTCCAATGAGGCGATTGACCTTGTGCAGAAGCTGAAGGCAGGGCTGAGTGTGCGCTTTGATGAGCTCCTGCGCCGGGACGTATATGTCCTGGCAACCATGCTGGACCCCAGGATCGAGGGCGTCATGGCACGTGAGACTGCGGTCTATGGCCTCTGGAAGGTTACGCTGGTGCAGGAGGTCTGGCAGGCAGACCGGGCCATGCAGCAGGATGCTCCTGGGGATGGTGGGAGTGTGAGCAGCGACCCCTTCCAGCAGCAGGACCCCTACTGCCAGCAGCTCCTCGTCTGTGCAGTCCACTCTGGGGAGCATGGGGCCCAGAACAAAGGGGAAAGCAGCATGGCTGAGGGCAGTGGGTGCCCACCCAGAGCTACCAGAGGAAGTATGATGGCGCCTCAGAAGCAGTGAAGACCTATCTGGAGGAGGAGTAGATCCCAGCAGCGATCCCTTGGTCTACTGGGCCGGCAAGGCCAACATGTGGCCAACCCTGTCCAAAGTGGCCAAGGGTATCGTGTCCTGCCCACCAACCAATGTCCCCAGCGAGAGGGTGTTCTCCATCGCAGGGGACATATGCACCCCGCACTGCCTTAAACTGGGGGCCAAGTTGGTGGAGCAGTTGCTCTTTCTGAAGGTGAACCTGCAGGGATTCCCTGAGCTGCCCCTGGACAAGGAGTGATGGTACAGTAGCACACGCCATCCCATGCCAGGGGCAGTCTTGGGACAGGACTCCTCAGTCTGGGCTAGGGCTACTGCTCCTGTGCTGCTGAGGTGCTGTCCCTCCCTCCCAATGCCTGGCACCCGTCCTGCCTGTCTCTCTCTCTCTATCATATTAGATGGCCTTGGCTGCCTTAACTGACTGACCTCAGGACGCAGGGTGGCATTGGGAAACAAACTGTACGCCTGCCAGCTGGCCTATGGCTAGCTACACGATCTCGGCCCGCCTATGTGATGCTGACTGGCTCTCACTCTCTCGCACTGCACAGTCTTTGCTAGCCTATCAGAGTGCCCTGCTGCCAATGTCCCAGCCTGCCTGCCCTACTGCCTCTCATGCCACACAGCCTGTCTGCCCGCCAAGCTTGCCGCAAAGCTCAAAGTAATATGCCTCAGTCCGCCTTCCTGCCTCCCATGCCAAGGTGCCTGCCTGCCCGTCCAGGTTGCAAAGCTTGAACCCTGCCTCCCTCAGTCTGCCTGCCTTCTGCTTATGTCGCGCTGCCTGACAGCCCGCCTGCCTGCCCAGGTGGTCTAGATCAAAGCCTGTCCCAGTCTGCCTGCCTTCTGCTCATGCCATGCTGCCTGCCTGCCCGCCCGTCCAGGTTGCAAAGCTTGAACCCCATCTCAGTATGCCTGCCTCTCATGACACAGTGCCTGCCTCTGCCTACCCTGGGTGATGTGCATCACTGGTGTGTTAATCCCACCACTGCTGTCTGCTAGTCCAGGGGTTCTCTGCCCTGGCCAATCCAAATGTGCCGACACAATCCTGCTGCTGCCGTCTGCTGCTGTATTGGGAGCTATTCCTTGGCAAATCCAACCATCCTGGCTCCAGGGAGGCTCTGTACAGGCAAATCCTGCTGCTGTCCCACGGGTTCTGTGTCCGGGCAACCCAATGTCTGCTGCTGCTGCTGCCAATGCTGCCCATGCTGTCTGTGCCACAGGTTCTGGGACCTGTCATTCCTCACACAGGGCGCTGTCATGCCACCATATCAAGAAACAGCCACTCCTGCCCCAGGGCCCACCATCAGGGTCCTGGGGCCCAACTTATTGGCAGGGAGGGCTGTGGCCAATATCTACAAGCTGCAACTCTAGCCCCGGGACCCACCGTGATGGGTCTGGGGCCATCATTCCTCGCACATTCCGATGTCTTACAACCTCATCAAGAAGCAGCCAGTCCAGGCCCAGGACCCGCCGTCAGGGTTCTGGGGCCAAGTTACAGGCAGGGAGGGCTGTGGCCAAAACCTAGAAGCTGCCACTCCATCCCCGGGACCCACCGTTATGGGTCAGGGGCCATCATTCCTCGCACTTTCCGATGTCGTTCCACCGCATGACAAGAAGCAGCCACTCCAGCCCCAGGACCCGCCATCAGGGTCCTGGGGCCAAGTTATAGGCAGTGAGGGCTGTGGCCAAGATCCAGAAGCTGCCACTCCAGCCCCGGGACCCACTGTGATGGGTTTGGGGCCGTCATTCCTCGCACATTCCGATGTTGTTCCAATGCACCAAGAAACAGCCACTCCAACCCCAGGACCTGCCATCAGGGTTCTGCGGCCAAGTTACAGGCAGGGAGGGCTGTGGCAAAAATCCAGAAGCTGCCACTCTAGCCCCAGCACCCACCGTGATGGGTCTGGGGCCATCATTCCTCGCACATTCCAATGTAGTTCCACCGCACCAAGAAACAGCCACTCCAGTCCCAGGACCTACCATCAGGGTTCTGGGGACTTTGTTACTGGCAGGGAGGGCTGTGGCCAATATCTACAAGCTGCCACTCTAGCCCCAGCACCCACCATCATGGGTCTCAATTCATTATCTGTGAGGGCCTTGAAGACTGAATGGTGCTTTCCTATCTATTAGAATCGACTGACACATGTTCAACTGATGTTTACATGGAACCCTTCTCCACATTGGCCTTCAAAGTTCTCCAGCCCCAGGACCCACCATCAGGGTTCTGGTGCCTACGTTACAGGCAGGGAGGGCTGTCTATCCACTGTATTAAAAAAATAAAATAAAAATTACCCACTCACAAAACCAAGGTATCAGTACAGTTATATACAAACCAGCTCAGGGGAGAGGGAGCTCAGCAGAGACGGGTGTGGGGAGATCCCACCTGCCCCAATGGGAGTGGAAATACATTCTCAAGTGGTGATATGACGAGAGGAGAAGCCGAGCTCAGGGTGGGGAGAGATATCTACTTCACTCTTGTGCTTGGAGTATGAGGGAATATGCCTGTCTGTAAAGCGGGAGGTGGGGGGAAAGCAGTGAGATCTGAAGAGTGGGGTGGGGGGTGTTATGCCCCCCCATCCCTTCTATGGGGAGAAGCAGGTAAGCGGCCACCATCTTCCCCAGCATCTAACACAGATCCCTTCTATGGGGAGAAGCAGGTAAGCAGCCACCATCTTCCCCAGCATCTAACACAGATCCCTTCCCACTGCTCCCGTCTAGGTGGGGTGGGGTGGGGGGTGGGAGAATGCTTTGTACCCAGCCTGAGGGGGTGGGGAGCTCTGCCTGCCCCTCCCCTTCCCAAGCACCAGCCCGTCCCTTCACAACAGCACTCGCCTATTTCTTAGGATCAACTGAGAGATCCTTGGCCTATACGCTATCCGTGCCAACGGTTCTGTACCATGGTCACCAATGTCTGCTTCTTCCAGTGCCAATGGCCCCCAGGCCAGGCCTATATGCTGTCTGTGCCATGATGCCATGGCATAAAGAAACAGCTGCTGCTGCCAGACCTATATGCTGTCTGTGCCAAGTGTTCTGTACCCCAGGTTGCCGCCAAGCTCAAAGCATGCCTCAACCAGCCTTCCTGCCTCTCATGCCAAGGTGCCTGTCTGCCCGCCCAGGTTGCTGCCAAGAGAGAGAGAGAAATAAGAGAGTGAGAGAGAAAGTCCACCCACTGCTTGAAGAAGAGACAGACACAATCCCACCCGTGCTGTCACCGGCACTATATGGCCAGAGAGAGAGGTTCCCAGCTAGAACGAGGGAGATGGGGGTTAGAGGGGTGGAGGTAGGTATATCCTGGCTGCCACCTGCCAGAACCAAGAAGAACTCCCATCTGTGCTCATGCGCCCATTAATGCCCATTGCCCACATCCAGCACACAGCAAACCTACCATAATGAGATGGAATACAACACACAATGTATTATATGTGCCTGCCTGCCTGCCAGTGTGCGTCCCTGTACCTGCTGCCCTGCTGCCACCTATCGCCTGATAAAATGAAGTGTGCCCCATAGGCTTTAGGCTGTAATTCCACTATCCCTGATTCAGTCATGCCCGCCTGTCCCAGGGACCATCAACGAGATTATGGGACCATTATTCCAGTCACTGGGGGCTGCATTCCATTCCATTGCATCCAGAAGCCTGGTGCCCGCACGCCAGCCTGCCCCCACCTCCCCAAAAGCCTACTCCTCTGCACCCACCCGCGGATGCCCGCTGAAACTGGCTGCTGAAACTGCCCCTCCGACCACCAGCTCCCGCCGCCTCCTGCCCGCTGCTGAGGAGCCTGTCTCTCTTTCTCTCTGTCACACCTACCCACACAAACACAAGCCCTGTAACTCCTACGGGGCTTTCTTCTAGTTGAGACCCTGCTGCTGGCACAGCACATCTTTGGGTTAATAACTACACTACATGAGGTGGCAGGTGCTGCTGGAAGGGATCAAGAAGCTGTATGAGATTCTGCCACCCAGAACTTCAGCACATAGGGATAAAAGATTGGACAGGTCAAACGAGGCTCATAACAAATTTAATTAAAACTATTTACATAACAAGAAAACAAAACAACAACAACATTTAATAAAACAAAAGCAAACATGTAAATGAAATTTATTAATTAAACTAAGAGTCTCTGGCTCTGCTGCCACTGGGCCTGTCCCCCAGGAACTGGGGGAAAGGCAACAAACGTTGGGGCGCTTCACAGGCCTGAGGGCTGGTGACCTCGGACTCGTCCAGCATGCTGTTGACCACAGCAAACTCCAACCCCTCTTTCATGTCCCTATGCCACCTGGAGAGCACCTGGTGGTACAGCTGCACACAGCGCAGCTCGGTGGAGACATACTGCCCATATGCCTCCACCTTCTGCCGCTCCGCCTGGACCGCCAGCAGCTGCTCCACCAGGCGGTTCTCCAGGTCAGCAAAAGAGCGCTGGACCTCCGTAACATGGTCCCGGGAGACCTGCTGCAAGTTGGCCCGAAGGGCCTTGGCCTCTGCATCCTCTGGGGGTCTCCACATCGGGACTGGAGGTGGGGGAAGGGGAAGGGCTTATATGCCACCGTTTGCGGCTTGCCTTCCCCCCCTTCTTCTGGCGCTGAGGCTCCACGGCTGCCACTCGAGACTCCTCACCCTGCTGCCTCACTCTCAGGCCATGGATCTTCTCAATCTGAGTAATGAACCCCGACATGGTCCCTTCCCTCTGCCGGCGGAAAACTTTATTGCAGATCTAAAAAGAGCAGAAAAAGATAGAAACATAAGAAGTGCCATACTCTGTCAGACCAATGGTCTGTTAAGCCCTGCCTGCATTCTGTCTCCACAAGTGGGTGGACTGGGTGGCCATCCACTCTCTCTCTGCAGTGGACTTCCGTTCCTAACAGGTCATAGGGCAATTCATTCCCTGTTGTTCTAGCCCCCGTGCCATACCTTGCATGTGGAGATTCTGTCGCCCTTGTCGTAGAACCTCCAGACATCCGATGTCTGGTGCCGAATGTCTGGGGGTGTCACCACTGGCGACCTCCACCTAGGAGTCCGCCGAGTCCTTGGACTGGTCCTGGCAGCAGCGATGGGGCCGGCAGCCGATTCCTCTTTGAAATGGAAACACATTAAGAACACCAAAGAAATATCATGCATTTATGATGATGCCTCTAGTCCTCCCTCCTTGGGGTGCTAGGGATTGCAACTAGAAAGCACGTGCAAATCCTGCCCTCCCGGGGATGCTAGGGATTGCAACTAGAAAGGCCCTGGCTGGCACGTGCAAACCCTGCCCTCCTTATGGTGCTTGCGATTGCAACCAGGAAGGCCCTGGCTGGCACGAGCAAGTCCTGCCCTCCTTGGGGTGCTAGGGATGGCGACGGGAGATGTGATCCTGCCTGGAGGAAAGAGCCTGCCCTTATTTGGGGGTGTGTAGGGAATGGGATGGCAACTGGAGAGTGGAAACCCTTGCTAGCCTGGCACATGTTTGGGTGGGGGTGCTGCTCGTGCCAGAGCCCCCCACAGTACAGTACCCTCTCTCTCTGTGGCAGACATCC
>QEPC01010294.1:2371559-2392313 GCA_003113815.1 Sphenodon punctatus | reverse complement strand
GCCCAGCGGGCATGACGGGGATTTGCAATCTGGGCCGTTTGGAGAAAGGTGAGATTTTTATGGTCCGTAGTTACGGTTATGGGGTGTCGTGCCCCCTCCAGGTAGTGCCGCCAGGTTTCAAAGGCTGCCTTAATGGCTAAAAGTTCCCGATCAAAGACGGTATAATTCCTTTCAGCAGGCGACAACTGACGGGAGTAGTATGCGCAGGGGAGACACAATTTCCCGGTGTTTGGTTGAAGGAGAACGGCTCCTATGGCCACACTTGAGGCGTCAGCTTCGACATAAAAGGGCTTCTCAAAGTCCGGGTGCTGAAGAAGGGGGGCTTGCATAAAGGCGTCTTTCAGGAACTGGAAACTGTGTTCCTGGGTCCACACGTAGGGTTGGTTCTTTTTTAAGAGTAGAGTGAGGGGGCTGGTGACGTCGGCGTAACGCGGTACGTACTGGCGGTAGTAGTTGACACTACCTAGGAAACGCTGGAGGGATTTAACAGATTTGGGCGCCGGCCATTGTTGAATCGCATGGACCTTCTTGGGGTCCATTTGTATCCCTTCAGGACTTAGAACGAACCCCAAAAATTCCACCATAGTACAGTGGAACGCACATTTTTCCTGTTTACAGTACAGTTTCTGATTACGTAATCGCTGCAGCACTTGTCTGACATGTTGCACATGCTGGGTGTAGGACGGGGAGTAAATAAGAATGTCGTCTAGATAGGCGATAACGAAGGTGTCCAAAACGTCCCGGAGTATGTCATTTATGAAGTGCTGAAAGGCTGCTGGAGTGTTGGCCAAGCCGAATGGCATGACGAGATATTCGAAGTGCCCATATCGGGTGCGAAAGGTCGTCTTCCATTCGTCTCCTTGACGAACCCTAAGTAGATTGTAAGCCCCCCGAAGGTCCAACTTTGTGAAAATCCGTGCCCCTTGCAAACGGTTTAACAGTTCCGGAATAAGAGGCAGGGGGTAACGGTTCTTAATCGTAACGGCGTTGGGGGCTTGCAGCCCTGTATTGATTATCGTGGCCTCATCTTTCTTGGCCACGAAGAAGATGGGGGCCCCTGCTGGGGATGTTGAATGCCGAATGTCCCGTTCGTAAGAGCTTCCTCTAGATACCGTCGCAGCTCCGTTAACTCCGGGGCGGAGAGAGCGTAGATGTGCCCAAACGGGGGTTCCGCCCCTGGTGTCAACTCAATGGGGCAGTCGTATGGGCGTCGTGGCGGGAGTTGGGCCGCCTGAGTCTTGCTGAAGACATCCACAAAATCCTTATATTCAGGGGGGAGCCCTTCCTTAAACGTTGTACTGATGCTGCTGCCCGCCGTCCGCAACGATTGCAGGGGGGTGGTTTGTATGCAGTGTTGTTTACAATACGGAGACGTGAACTGCAGTTGCCGCTGGGCCCATTGAATCTGGGGGTCATGCCGAGCAAGCCACGGGAGCCCTAGAACTACAAGAAACAGCGGAGTACGAACCAAGTCGAAAGAGAGCAGCTCCTGATGGGCTCCCACGGTACAGGGGAGAGGGCAGGTTTGGTGGGTGACCAGTCCCGAGACAAGAGGGGAGCCATCAATACTGTGCACGGATTCAGGCCTTTCCTTGGGCTGCAGAGAAATTCGTGCTACTCGTATAAAGTTGTCATCCATGAAGTTAGCGGAGGCCCCCGAGTCTATCAGGGCCCAGACTATCAAAGATTTGTCGGAGGCGAGGCCCACCATGAGGGGAACTTGCAAGTGCAACGAGGCCCCTGAGGTGAGGGATGGGATAACCTTCAGGGTCGAGATGTTCCCTGTCCATCTCGACCCTTGGCGTTTCCCGCCGACCGCCGGAAGGGAGGCAGTGCAGGGCAGCCTTGAATAAAGTGCCCCACATCCCCACAGTAAAAACATGTCCGTGTCCGCCGTCTACGCTCCCGCTCTTCTGCCGTGAGGGGTCCCCGAGATGCATCCAACTGCATCGGTTCGGCCTCCGGAATGGCTGGGACGACTACGTCTGGATTGGGGGATGCAAAGGGAATACCGCGTAATGGGGTGCTCCTTCCTTCTTGACGCCTTTCTCTCCGCTGCTCCAGTAGCCGCGCATCTATCTGGAGGACAAGGGCGGCCGTGCTAGTCCATGTGTCGGGAAGGGCAACATAGGCTAGTTGGTCCTTTAGGTCTTCTGCAAGTTCCCTGCGAAAATGCACCCTAAGGGCGCTTTCTGGCCCCTGCAATTCAAGGGCGAGTTGTTGGAACTGCCTGATGTATTCCATCAGAGGCGTTCGTCCCTGTCGAAGGTTTAACATGGCGGTTTCTGCATCCTGAAGTCGATGAGGGTGATCGAATAAAAAACGGAATTCTCGCAGAAACCCTGGGTAATTCGCCAAGAGGGGGCTGTGGCTAGTCAGCAAATTGGTGGCCCATTCCAAGGTAACCCCTCCTAAGTTCCCAATTACAAAAGCCACCTTTAGGGCATCTGTGGAATAGGCGACTGCTTGGGTGGTGAAGGTGAGGTCGCAGAGGGCCAGAAACGCGTGACACATCTTGCGATCTCCCGAAAATTTTTCTATGCGCAGCCCTCGGGGTTCTCGGGCTGCGGGAGGCCCCAGGGGTAGGGGGGCTGCAGCCGCAGGAGCCACTACCGCGGCCTCCGCTGCTACCACTGCCGGGGCCGGAGGTACCGGGGCCGCCAACATCATTGCTGCCTGAGCTACTGGCAGCTGTCGCTGAACTACTGCAGCGGCAAGATCTGCGTGTTAGTCTTGCAAATCCTTTACTTGCATGGCCAGGGTTTGCACGGCGCGAACCAGCTGACCTATTTCCGGGGAACCCTCCATGGGAATAAGTCGGGCGTGTGGGTATGACCGGTGAATCTGTCAGTGGGAGGGGGTAGGAAGGGAAGGAGACACACGGGTAAGGGTGCCCACACGCTCCGAGGGGACTCAAATAGCTCTGTTTCAACACTCGAGGCTCCCAGTTGCCGGTCAGGATAGTATGTGGGCCGCTCAGTATGCTTTCGCACCAAGAGCTTCGGCCCCTATCATCATAGGGCGCAGAGCAAATTAAGGGGAAGAGGTTCACGCATGCATCACTTTCAAAATCCACAAGGGGGAGCACTGGTGGGAGGTATGTGAAGGGAACAAGGTTGAGGGACCCTAGGAAGGAGGGAAATGGAACCGGGACTCTCACACTGACGGGGGAAGGGATAGGGAATTTGACCCAGGAGGGGGAAGGGGCAGAAGCACCCTGGCCCGCAGGCCCTCGCACCCGTTCTTGCTTACCAGGGAAAAAGGGGGTGAGGATCCTATCAACACACAGTTGCTCAGGGCTATACACAATCAACAATGGGGTATACAGGAAGGCACAACACAGGGAGAGGGGAATACAAACGGAGGCACGAAAGGCAAAGGCAATTGCAACACACGCAACGGCAAGTACTTAGCTTTCAGGCAGGGGGGCCAGTCTCCACAGACACACAAGCTCTGTTCACCGGCACAGAGCTCTGAAAACTGCCGGCTAATAAAGGTCTAACCCCGCCCCCTGCACGCGCCTGCAGGCGCTCAGATCGACGCGGTGGGGGGCGTGGCCTTGTTGCGTCCTCCACAGGCCCCTCCCAAGGTGCGTCTTGCAAAGGGGGCGGGGCCACGGGCGGCGTTGGCGCGGTGCTTGGTTGCAGCCGGGGCTGCGGCCCCTGAGGGGCGGGGCTTCCTTACCGCAAGGTGCGTCGGGGTGCGGGGTGGCGAGCCCGACTGCTGACACCTTCATACCTTCAAATCCCTCCTCAAGACCCACCTCTTCCGCTCTGCCCTTCCCGACTCCTCGCTCCCCTCACCTAACTCCTGCTGATACCCTCCATCCAGTACAATCTGTTTCCTTAGGTCTGTGTACTCATATCCTCACCACATGGACCAACCAGCCATGATTCTTGATGTAACCAAGCCAAGCGCATGCATCCTCGTGAATGTTACACTCCTTGTCTCTCCCTCTGTTCCCCTTCCTTCGTCTCCCACCCCCATCTCTCAGATTGTAAGCCCTAGGGCAGGGACCGTGTCTATTCAATTACTTTGTAAAGTCCCAGGTACATTGCTTGCGCTATATAAATGTTTGCTAATAATAATAATAATTGATGGATCTATTCTCCATGAGTTTCTCTCTTGCTAAGGGGCAGTTCAGTGACCCCATGATAGATTTAGACAAGACCTCTGCCACATCCCTTCCCTTCTTTTTCCAATGCCAACAGTAGAGGGCTAACAACCACCTTCCTTAAAAGCTCATTTTTAGTAGAGAACTTCCCTGTGTGCAGGGGGACTCTCTGCTTGTTACTGCTTGCCAAAATTTGCAAAGTAGACTTCATAGACTGAATAATCTACCTATTACGGTAACAGAAACATGTTTAAATGGTAAAGTGTACCTACTTGCAGTTTTATCATCTTAAAATTGTCTTTTGTTTGTAATCTGGAATTCTGAGTCTGGAATGAGACTACAAAAAGCGTCTCCCACCCCTCCCCACATCCTAAATCCCATTTATAAGATGAACACTTCTTTGTTTTAGGATTAAGTATTGAGAACTATTGTTATTGGCTTTCATTTGGACGTGTGGCGAAAACGAAAGCCTGTATATTTGTCCAAACCCTGTTTCAGTCTCACCAAGAATAAATCAAACTTAAAGACAAAGAAATAAAAGATGTGTAAAATTTGGATCTTTGTTTTGTAAACTTCATTTCCCTTCATGTTATTTAGAATAGATAAGGTGTTGTCTTTGTCTGTCTCTTAATATAAGCTTTACTTTCTCTCCAAATCCAAGCCAAATTGGATTGTTTTGATTTTAAATCAAGAAAAGTATTTTAATAGTTTCTGAAATACATTAGTAAAAGTATGCTACAGTAAATCCTTTGTGTCAAATCCAATGAGCCATTTTTGATTTCAACATACATGCTCTTAACATGCACTATTAGCACATTTTGATGCAGATTTATTACCCCTCAGACCACACAGCACATCCAGGAAAACACTGACAGACAGAAAAAGAGATCGTCTTTCATAACCAATTGCTCACCTATATAGATTCCACTGTTGTGACCAGCACATTCAGCATCTTCTGGATGAAGTGTAAAAGCATACAGAACAAAAGCCAAGAAATAAAGCAGAATAGTTAGAAGCCCAGCCATAAAGGTAAAAGAAGAGTTTCTTAAAAGTGACAACTGTAAAAAGCATAGCATAAAAAGCCTTTAAGGATGCAATTGCTTGGAAACAAAACAATTGTTTTATATTTTAGCAAGAGATATTCTAGAATTTAGCAACATGCATGCTGATTTTTTCCCCACCTTTGTAATATAAAAGTGCCTTTTTCATATGTCATCAAATAAGTATTTTAAGGATTTCTTACTTTACATTGTCTATATTTTATGAAAGAAGGAAAATACAATGGCACTTACAACTAATGTCTTATGAACTATGTACTATTGAACTTCCGGTTTTGAAGTTTGGCTCAGTGGATTAGACATAAAGGTTCTTGATCAAAAACACACCCTCTTTTCACCCTTTCATTTGATATAAAATAGCAACAATGTATATTTTTACATGCCAGAGGCCTTTTGATCAAAAAATGAGCTACGTTTCCTAATGTCTTTATAAACAAAGGCTAGTGTAAAGGAAAAATTCTATAAGTAGTCAGCTGTTATTGCTTTACCATATGCTGTGAGTGTAACAAAGGGGGAAAAAACAACAAATATCTAAACTGGTGAGCTTACTATTGTGCTTAAAAAATAAGTTTCTGAATATTAATTAGCCTATTGTATTTTTCCAAAACACATGAAGGATCTTGTATGACCACACAATTATGAATGAAGCCACCTCCGACTACTTTAGTCTACTTGGCAAGTTTTGCTCATGTTATTGTAGGACGTGTCTTCTTTTTTTGCACATACCTTTATTTCCCAATAGTCTGAGAAAAATGAAAGTTATATTAATAGTTAATATTATTGACCAGTAAGTGACATGTCTAAAATTAACTTGGGTATTTTTTTTTTAAGTGCTTTCTAAAAATTAGATGGTCTAATTCAGTATGTTTGGTGTTGGAGATGAAATATGGAAGTTCTGTATGTAACACATCTCTTATAAACTTTAAACTATATTCAATTTAATTCTAAACACATGTTCTCTAAATAAAATTACTGGGCTATGCAGGGAAACTTTTGTACATGTACCTTCAATTTCCTCTGAGAAGCACAAAGGAAAAAAAAATAGGAAAGGAAATGATTAAATGGGCTGAAACACAGTTGAAGAATGAAAAGTTAAATCTAAGAAGAAAAAAATGCACCTACCACACTCAACCGTTGCCTCACCTTAGAACAGCCAAAAAAAGATAAGTGTTTTAAATTTTAAAATATTATTTTCAATACTTTTTTTTAAAATGGAAAAATACAACTATACTGAGCTGCATCAAGTATACTGAGCTGTTTTAGGTATCATGTTATATTGCAGTGGATTGTCAATTTATTTACAGTAAAATATTCCTTAAATAGTGAAGTAATATATAGATTTGGGAATAAGAGGGCATAAAAGGCACATTACTAACCGGCCTTTAAACCATTATTTGAGAATTGTCAGCTACTGGTATAGGTTTATAATCTCAAATTGATGATGATCATCTATTTGGAAAGACGTTTAGAGTTGTGATGACATAGTGCTGCACTTCACATAGCCATGTAAATGGCCAAGTCTGGATCTGTGATGATTCCCTTTCCCCCACATTTTGGAACATGTATGAACATGTTTTCACACTTAAACAAAATTTTAAAAAATGCTGGCTGCCTATGTTCACACTATAAAACAAGTGATGGGGAAAACATTCACCTGGAAGTTAAAATATAATAAATGTTATTATGTAGCTGTCAGCTGTTGTACAAACAATCCCAAACTCAAACAACATGTATACATCAAAATACATATAAAATATTAAAGCAGAACAATCTAAAAATAAGATTATTGCAAAGCTACGACTATAAACGTCCTCTACACCCATATACACCAGAAGGAAAGGAGGACCAACCAGCCCCAACTCAATTCCAGAGTCCACGCCAGATATCTCAGGAGTTTATAATATAGAATCGTCCCACCTTTTATTCCAAGGCCTGGGGTTCATCTAAACTTCACCCTTGTAGTTTGCTTTTGAAATTAAGAACTGCTGTCAAAAATGTTGTCACGTTTATCTGAAAGTAGGAATTCTGCCCGAGCAGCCCCTGTACCTAAAGATTTTAAGAGGGAAGCTATAAAGATTGACCTCCAATGATGGTAAGAGGGGCAAACCAAAAGAATGTGAGCCACTGATTCTATACATTTCTTTTGGTTTTTACAGCAATCCAAACACAATCTCTCTTCCTTTGGGATACCCTTTAATCTTCCTGTCATATAGACTGACGGGAATACATTTAATCTGGCCAGGGTCAGAGCTATTCTTCCATTGCATAGCTTAAAATCAGCCAGGTAACTAGGTCCCTGGAGAGGTATCGTGATTCCCTTATACAACTGAGACATTTTCTGTGCCTGAATTAGAGTATGTTCGTTTTGCAGTTCCTGGTCACACATAGGTGTTTTGACTTCAGACCAAATTCTGTCAAACGAGAAGGACAAAGCAAACCCAAGGAACCCAGAATTTTATTAATTTGCTCAAACCAACTGCCACAGCAGATTGGAATGCCAAGTTAGCCAATGAACCAGAAGGTAACAGCTGCAGACGCAGCCAATATTTAATAGCAGCCAGTTTGGCTTGCAACGCAACGCTACGCATGCTTGCCTCTGCTCTCAACAGGGCTGCCGGGGTATATCGGGGAGCATGCAAGATAGTTCTCAGAATTCTATTCTTCTCCACTTCCAAATCATTCAATTTATGAACCCCCAAAATTTGTACCAAATTGAATTGTGGAATCATCTTGACCTTGACCAGCTTGCAGGCTGGTTTAAATAGTCTACCCCCTTTATTCCAGTAAAAACTGGCAATACCCCGTCCGGTAGCTCTGGCCGCCATTCTAGCGGCCTTAAAATGGGCAATCCAAGAGGGGGTTGCAGACACAAGCACCCCTAAGTATTTGTATTGCTTTACCTGTTCTATTTTATGTTCCCCCAGATACCAATTATGGTGCCTCCGAGTATGACCAATTTCCATTACCTTTGTCTTGGAATAATTGATTATTAGAGGTTCCTTCTCACAATAGTCTCCAAAAGCCCCCATCAGTCACCTTAAGCCCACCTGTGACCTAGCAACCAGTGCAGTATCGTCTGCGTACAGGAGAGTAGATGTCAAATACCCTCCAATCTCCACTGGGTGAAAGTCAGGGCTCATGAATGAGCTCCTCATATCACTCAAAAATAAATTGAACAATACTGGAGCCAAGAGGCAGCCCTGTCTTACACCCCTTCTTACAGTCACCTGGCCCGAAAGGCTGCCATTCTTATTAAATCTTACCCTTAGGGATGTACCCGAGTGG
Source organism: Sphenodon punctatus (assembly GCA_003113815.1). Taxonomy (NCBI): domain Eukaryota; kingdom Metazoa; phylum Chordata; class Lepidosauria; order Sphenodontia; family Sphenodontidae; genus Sphenodon; species Sphenodon punctatus. Next base: position 2,383,856 of record QEPC01010294.1, on the reverse strand, counting down.
ACTGCCTTTATCAGCAAGAGTAATCTAAGATCAATACAATATTTGATCAGTTTACTCCAGAGTACCTCCTGGCGGATCGAATCAAATGCCGGCTTCAGATCCACAAAACATATTTGGAGATTAAGCGGTCAAGAACAAAGAGATGATCTATTGTGGACATGCCTTTCCTAAAGCCTAACTGTTCGGGCCCTATTAAATTACCTTGCTCTATCCAATCAAGGATCCTGTTTAGAAGGTATCTAGTATATAATTTACCAACAATGGATGATTTCAGACGTGACGGCTGGCTGCTTTCACCATGGGCCGTGGGGTGGTTCGGACCACGGCCAGGGATGAAGGGGCACGCCAACAGACGTGCGCCCCATTGCCCCCAGCCGTGGTCTGAACCACCCCACTGCCCGTGGTGAAAGCGGGCGGCTGTCACGTCTAAAGCGGCACCTCCCTGGAATGGGCAGGGCTGCGCAGCGCACCGTGCTACCGCACGGCCCCACCCTGTGTTCCCCGGCGGCCCTCCCCTCTCCTGACGGGCAGCGGCTAATCCGGCCGCTGCCGCAACCACAGACAAGGGTGAATGTCATCGACCACGGTGAACGGTAAGTAACCAGACGTTACTTTCCATTCACCATGGCCATGGTGGCCTTTCACCACACTTCTCGACCTCCTCGTGTCTGGAGGTCCAGAAGTGTGGTGAATGCAAACACGGGCCACGTTTGACTGCAGTTCAGCCGGGGTGAATGTCAGATGCATATCGTCTGAAATTTTTAATTTTTTTAAATTTATTTTCTAAATTTATACCCCGCCCCTCCTGAGAACAGCTCGGGGCGGCTTCCAACAATAATAAAAAATACATATAAAAACAAATATAAAACAATTTAAAATATCAAAACAATTTAAATGTTTAAAACAGGGCCCCGGGATACAATAGAACATTAAAACAGGGTAGGGGAGATGAAAACCCTAACCCACCCACCCCAATCACCCAATACTCAAAAGACTTATGGGCCGGTAATTTGCTGGATCCTGGGGTTTGCCCTTTTTGAATATAGGGACAATAACACTTTCAAGCTATGCTTTTGGAATTTTCCCAGTATTATTAATTTGGGTAAAAAGGAGGGCCAAAACCTGACTCCACCACTCTATATTCCCTTTCAAAAGTTCCACAGGTATGAAATCTATCCCTGGAGCCTTAGCTGATTTCAAGCTGGAGATCATTAAACTTACCTCACCTGGAGTCACTGTGTCCCAGGGAGGTAATGAATCGAACGTATAGGCCAGGGGTTCCTCTGGTCTCAACAAATCCATAGAGAATAATGAGCCATAGTGCGCCTCCCATCTATCAGATTCCACCTATCTACCGACACCCCAGGCTGCTTTAATTATAGACCAGAACTTACTAGAATTCTTTTCCTTGGTTGCAGATGCTAATATCGCCCACATCTTGAGCTGATGCTGTTCCTTCTTACTTTTAATGAGGCTCTTATATTCCCCTCTAGCTTTAATAAAGTCAGAGTACCAAAGTTGGGGTTCATTAGTTCCTTTTACTTTACAGGCCAGGAGGTTTAACCTCCTTTTGGCCACCCTACATGAAGCATCAAACCAACCCTGAGGCTCCCGCCGGTTCGGTACTTTATCAGAGGAAGAAACCAAAAGAGGCTGCAATTTGGAGACTACGTCCTCATATTCTAGGGAAATACTTGCCTGATCGATGGCAGACTTTTCTATAATGTCCAATAAAGTTTGTGGGGATTAATAAACCTCTGCTGATGCCAAAACCTGAGGTGACCATTTGGTCCTCCTCAAGACAGCACGCTTACTGCTTTGGACTGGGTTGTCTGGCCCGGTCCCCCCATCAGCTTTCCCTGGGACCCAAAGAGAGCCAAACCAGGAAATTAGTGGAAAGTGATCGGTATCTGCCCAATCCAAAACCGCAAAATCCAGGACATACGACAAAAGGTTTTCAGAGATCATCATGTAATCAATGACACTCGCTCCCAAATGGGTTATAAAGGTGTATGCCCCGTCTGTCCCCCAGCATGGCCCCATTTAGAACTAACAAATTCACAATTATGTATCCTCCCACAAGTAGCAGGTGGAATTACTCTATGGGCCTCTTTAGACATAACAAAGATCAGGTGTCAAACCCCCAAGCACATGTTTAGCCATTGTGTGTAAGCACCATAACAATCCCAACATCAATTTGGCCACCCGTTGAACACACAATGTGAACACCATTGCATCACAAGGACAATTTGCATGTTTCAGCTGAGCATGTGGTCGACGTTGTGTCTAATGATATCACGCGGCGTGTTAGCAGGTATAACACAGGGAACAAGGCAGCAGCACTTGTGTGTTGAGATCAGATGGTGAGCAAAACACCAATTTGCCCCAAGATGGGCTGTGTGTCTAAGCACCGCCACATGATGAATACAAGGCCAAACCGGTGTTCATATCAAGATCAAAACACACATTCAGACACCCGTTGACGTTATGTCTAAAGACATCCTACTTATCCCTTTGGTTGTCAGTTGTAAGTCAATGTGCTCCTAGCTACAAAAGCTGGTGATGACCTTAAATTTATTTTCTTTCTAATGCAGAATGTAAATCAAATTTGTACGGAGAGGAGATATCTATTTCCAACTCTGTGCCCAAATAGGAAGGGTGAAGAAAGAAAAGCAACACCTGGGACTGGTTGTGCTTTTTTCACATTCAAGAAAGGAGACTATCAGTAGCTGGACTGCAGCCCCATTTTCCAGTAGGTACTCTAAAGGCTTAGCCATTGCCTCCCTAGAGAAGACTACATTTAAGCACCTCCCCGACCCCCGGGTTATTTAGTAGCTGAGATTTTAGATGCAGATGACCCATAGCTCTTTTTATTTAGGTATCAAGTAGTGTCAGTAGTAACACACAGTTCTTCCATCCTGTGACAATGTGGCACATGGCGGGGAGCATAGCTCATGTAGTAAGAGTGCGTGCTTTGCATGTATAAGGTCCCAGGTTCAATCCCTGGCATCTCCACTTCAGGATCCCTGGTAGCACACCTGGGGGAGGCCTCTGCTGGGGGCTTGGAGGGGTCTCAGGCAGCACACTGGGGTGGCCCCTGCCGGAGACCCTGGAAGAGCTGGATTTGGACCCAAATTTGAAACCCCTGCTGCCATGTCAGGTTGTGACAATACTGGGCTAAGATGGACAATTGGTCTGACTCAGTTAGGCAGTTTAGTTAATTTAGTTAATAGTTAAATACAAAAGCTCTCTCTACTAATGGATTCCCTGAAAATCTTTCTCGTAATGCCCATCTTGAAGACAACCCTAAGAGAAATTTGAATCACATTATAGAACACACCAGAGATTTGTCAGTTGGCAATCAGTGGGTCTGAGTTTATCACTGGCGATCATGGAACAAGAAAACCCTGTAAAACAGATGTCAACTGGATGCTTATGCACCAGTACATTTAAAACAAAACAAAAAGAACCACCACCCTAAAACCCCACACTTGAGTTTTTGGTGATTGAGGGTGAAGAGATTGTGATTCTCTATCTTTGGTAACAGTGATGGTCAGCAACCTGATCATTAGAAGTAATGAGCTCTCACGAAGTTTCAAGGAGTCAATCTTTAAAAGGTACTATTCCTTTCCCTCCTAAGCCAAGGCCAAGACTGGATGATGAAGTCTGTATTCCTCTGCCTCGATAACACTGACCCTTCAGTCTGCTTCTGGCACACAGCAAGTCTACAAGTTGCCATGTGTTATACCACCTGTCACAAGTGCGACAAGTATGATCAGAAATGCCTGCAAACATCTCTTGGAGGGGGGTTCTCTTTCTGCCACCTCATACAATGAACATAACCTATCACACTTTCAAAACCTTGGACCTCATGTTCATGTCCATACCTTGGACCTCATGTTCTGCACTGGCCTTGAGGCGGGTGTTCTGTTAATGCGGGAGATATCTACTGTGCCCTTGACATGGACAGATCATTACCTCCTACAAACCCTTCCTTCTAGCACATGTCTGCCCCCAGCAAGGTGCAGGACCAATTAGGATGGTCCACCCCCGGAGGCTGATGGACTTGGTGTGGTTTCTAGGCGCTCTGGGGGAGTTACCCTCTGACCTTGATGACCGTCTCATTGATGACCTTGTCAAGCTATGGAATATCTTATTGATGGAGGCCATCGATCAAATGGCTCCCAGACGTCCGCTGCCCATGCGGCGGCCCCACAGGCCTCCTTGGTTCTCTGAGGAGCTGCGGGTCCTGAAGCAAGAAGGGCGACGATTGGAGAGACAGTGGCGTTGATCTTGTATTGAAGCCAACAGATTGCGACAGAGAGCTAGTTTACGAGCCTATGCTGTGGCTATGCGGATAACAGAGAGGGAGTTCTTTGCTGCCCTCATAATATCCGCGAAATCCCGTCCAGTGGAGTTGTTCCTGGTGGTGCGGGGGTTCAGCCTCCAGCCTCAGTCCAGCCTCCCTCAACCCGGGGGTTGAGTCATCTTCCACCCACTGTGACCTTTTTGTGGATTATTTTGCAGATAAAAATCACCCGGATTCACCACGACCTTGATGCCGCATTTAGTGCAGTGGAGAAGGTAGAGGGTGTAGAAGCCCCAACTCGTCCGTTTTTGTGAGATCACTTTCAGTCGGTGACACCCGCTGATGTGGTGGGGATGCTTGGGGCCGTTTGAGCCACCTCTTGTGAATTAGATCCGTGCCCATCCTGGCTGATTAAGAGCTGCCTGGAGACATTGGGGCCGTTGCTGGTTGGGGTGGTCAATGCCTCCCTGCGGGAGGGCAGAGTGCCGAGCTGTCTCAAAGAGGCGGTGGTGCGGTCTCTGCTCAAGAAACCATCACTTGACGCTGACTTCCCTGCCAGCTATCGGCCTGTCTCCAACCTTCCCTTTTTAGGGAAGGTTAATGAACGGGTAGTGGCTCAGCAGCTCTAGGGGCATCTTGACTGCATCAGTTATCTTGATCCTTTGCAGTCTGGTTTTCGTCCGGGTCATGGCACTGAGTCAGCACTTGTGGCCCTGGTGGATGACCTTCGCCAAGAAAATGACCAGGGTTGATCGACCCTATTGGTCCTATTAGATCTATCGGCAGCATTTGATACCGTTGACCACGAGATGTTGGTGACGCGCTTGCGAGACAGTGTGGGGGTCGGCAGGATTGTTCTTGAATGGTTCCACTCATTCCTGACCAGAAGAACTCAACGGGTGGTACTCGGTGATTCTTTTTCATCTTACCGAGACCTCCCGTGTGGGGTCCCGCAAGGTTCGGTTTTGTCCCCTCTCCTGTTCAACGTGTATATGCAGCCGCTCGGCAAGGTGATCAGAGAGTTTGGGGTGAGGTGTCATCAATATGCTGAAGACACCCAACTCTACCTCTGATTTTCAACCGACCCAGGCCCGGCTGTCTCGGTGCTTACCCGGTGTTTGGCAGCTGTGGGGGACTGGATGAGGGCTAACCAATGGTGACTGAATCCTGACAAGATGGAGGAGATGTTAGTGGGTAGGTCGGCGGAGGTGACAGCTCCATCAATTGATGGGGTCTGCCCTCCGCTGATGTCCCAGGTGCAGAACCTGGGGGTGCTTCTCGACATGCAACTTCGCCTGGATCTCCACAGGTGGACACTGTGGTGAGGAGTGCCTTCCACCAGTTACATGTGGTGCAGCGGCTTCGGCCACTGGTTTCGGTTCCAGACCTGGCCACGATCATCCATGCTTTTATTACCTCTAGGTTAGACTACTGCAACACGCTCTACATGGGGCTACCTATGGTGATGGCTCGGAAGCTGCAGTTGGTGCAGAACGTGGCGGCCCGGCTCCTGGTGGGGTTGGGCCGCTGGGAGCACATTACACCAGTGCTCCAATCTCTGCACTGGCTGCCAGTAGTCTTCCGGGTCCGATTCAAAGTGTTGGTTTTAACCTATAAAGCCTTACACAGTTTGGGCCCTGCTTATTTGCAAGACCGCCTCACTCCCCAGGTTCTAGATCAGCCCCTGCGGTCATCTGGGGGCGCCTTGTTCGAGGTCCCCTGGGTTCTCCTGGGGGCCACGCAGAATAAGGCGTTCTCAGTGGCTGTGCCGCACCTTTGGAATTCCCTCCCAGTGGGGACCCATCTGGCCCCGGATCTCCCAGTTTTCCACAGGAATTGTAAGACCTGGCTGTTCCATCAGCATTTGGCGAGGTGGTAGGGTGGTGGTGGTGGGGTTAGGGAAGGTGGTATGGGGGTGTTGTATGACTGATTTATTTTATAGTTGAATTGTTTTTATATTTATATGTGCTGTTGCTAGCCTCTCTGGGCCGCCTGTGGTGGGACAGCGGAATATACATTTTGTAAATAAATAAATAAATAAAAATGGGAAGGTGAGATGGAAGTGTTAAGCTTTTTATTTAACAACTTATCCCGAGATGGTCGAAACAGTTCAATGCATTTGATAGATTTTGCCCATCCAGGAATCTAAGGCTGCTTACATGGACGAATGCAGAGTATTTAATTGCAAAACTCTGGCTTTCTGATAGGTTTGGGCAGCAGCAATAGTGGCACAGGTTATGTTCTCCTCCTCTCCTTCCACAGCCCTCAGGAGGCTTCAGTGGCCTACAGCCACTCAGCTTCTGAGGGAGCCACATGGATAGTCCTCAGGCAGCCACTTCTGGCGAGAGCCACAGTACAGGTGCCCAAGTATGCCACCATTTATCCACCTTTGATGTATTCAAACAACTGTTCTGTAGTTCATTTGGATCTGAGCTATAACTCTGCAGTGACAGGTGTGGGGTGTTTACACAACAACACACACAAAATATTTAACCGACTTAGTTTTGTGTAATTCCCTACCATATAGACTGGTAGCCCTCTAGAGTGTAAACTATTACTAGCTACAACCAGCTTTCCGTGAGTGGAATAATTGTGGGAACATTCAAGCAAGAGAAGCATAAGAATCTACATACTGAATCAGACCAATGGTCCATCAAGCCCAGCATCCTGTCTCCGATAGTGACTAATTTCGGTCACATGGGAGAAGTATCAACCGTCGCATTGGGCAATCCATTCCCTGTTGATCACGTCCTGCCATTAATGGACCTATTCTCCAAAAACTTATCCAGCCCTTTTTAAAATGTAGCTATACTACTGGTCCTAGCAACCACCTATGGCAATAAATCCCACAATTTAACTGTGCATTGAGTGAAAATAAATATTTCCTTTTGTTTTAAATCTGTCACCAGTAGTTTCATGGAGCATTCCCTAGTTCTAGTACTACTTGAGAGGGTAAATAAACGTTCCTTATCTACTCGTTCCATGCCACTCAAGATTTTATAAACCTCTATCATATACCCTCTGTCTTCTCTTCTCCAAGCTGAAGAGTCCTAACTTTTCAAGCCTTTCTTCTTACAGAATCCGTTCCAAACCCGTGATCATTTTTGTTGTCCTCCTTTGCACCAAGTTCTACTATATCTTTTTTGAGATTGGGTGATCAAAACTGCACACAGTACTCAAGGGGAGCATTATGATATTTTCAGTTTTATTCTCTATCCCTTTCTGAAGGATTCCTAACATTGTTTGCTTTTTTGACCGCCGCTGCACACTGAGCTGAGGATTTAAAAGTATTGTTGACAATGACTCCAAGCTCCTTTCCCTAAGTGATTACTCCTAATTTAGAACCCAGCATTGCGTACATATAGTTTGGATTATTCTTCCCTATGTGCATCACATTGCACTTGTCCACATTAAATTTTATCTGCCATTTATCATGTCCAATCACCTGGCCCGTGGCTCGCGCGCACCCATTTTGCAGATCCCTGAGGAATCTTGTCGGACGTGGAGATCAGAAACAACCAGTAAAAATGTGTTGCCTGACGTGTTTACCTCATAAGGACTACGAGAGGGGAAGTGGCTTGGGTGGAGCGGCATTCCCGGAAGCAAGCAGAGGGGCGGAGCCGGTGACATGAAGGCTGAGCAAGACCCTTAAAAGATTCTAGTTGCCAGAGGCAGCGCCAGAAGCGTGTGCTGGGGCGGCACGCCTAAGGGCTGCGCGACCAAGGGTGCCAGCAGCGCATAGGTGCCTCCTCGTTTGGCCCGGAGTTGCTCTGCTCGGTTGGAGGTATGGTAGGATGGACTGGTGTTAAAAGGAGGAAAGGTCTGACGACCATACCGTCCTCAGTACAGACTCCGTTTGCCCAGAGGTTGCTAGATGCTTTCCCCTTTCTTCGTTCTCAGCATCTGACTCCGGTGCGTGTGCCCGGGGCCTCTGTTGACGTCCCTGCCTCCGTGGAGGTTCCTGTGCCTCAGGCTGGTGTAGGTTTTCCCCTCGTCAGGGAGGAGGGCTCTAAACTGGATCTGCTTTGTTGGGACTCTTCCCAGTCTGTCCATAACTCGAGCCCTGTTGCTAAAGACAGCTCTATTATGGATCCGGACGGATTAAACTTGTGATCTTTTACGCAGACAATGTTCTCTCCTAGAGTCACTGACCAGTCATCTCACCCAGTCTTTGGGCACTACTGCAATGGCGCTTAAAGACCACCATGACCAATTGCAGGTTATTACTAAGGCTTTGATGGATCGTTATAGCTGTGGGCAGGAGGATTCGTCCAGAGCTGAGCCTGGTCAAAATTGTTGTTTACATTCTTCCGCCCTGGGAGATCAGGGAGTGAGTACATCTGGAGGACCTATGCAGTCGGCTGGCCCTTCCTGTGCCATGGCATGTGACCCCTTGACCTCCCATCCACCTGAGGTGGTTCCCATTCCTTGCACAGTTTCTTTTAGAGTCCAGCCCCTGCCAGATGGTTTTTTCCCCCCTTGGAACTCGACATCTGCAATTGCTCATTACCTGGAGCAAATTTTGGGGTGGGTCCCTCCTGGGGTCATTGCTTCTTTTCAATCGCTGCCCTCTTATTGGTGTGTGCAACAGTTTATAGTGTTTTTTTAGTCACCCCATTTTGCTTCTATAGTATTGTCACAAGCTTTTCTGCTGTCAACTTGGGGGGTTCACGTGGGAGAGGCTTTTAGGGATATGGCCATGTGTCCGAGGGTCTTAAATGCAGTTGGAAATCACTCTGTTAAGTCTAAGTCTTTGCCCAATAGTCCAGTGCGGGGTGATTCCATTTCTGGTGCTGGAGGGGCTTCAATGGAACAACTGGAGCAGGTACCCTCCATTCAGGAGAGACTCCTGAATCTTGCCCAAGGGATTGAACAGGGTAGGGACCTACTAACTGAGATCTTTGCTAGCGATGGTCAGAGGAGGGGGCAAACCTTACCTGATCTTACATCTTCAGGGTCCACCTCGGGAGAGGGTTCAGTCGCATTAGAAGTTCCAGCTTTGGGCAGTCTAACTGACTTGGTCTCAACTGATGTTCAGGTGGAATGTTCTGTTCCGCCAGTGGGCCCTTGCTGCCCCTCTCTGTGTATGCAGGATCGTTTAACAAGGGGGGGGGCAGCTTCTTGCTGAGAACATCCCCATCAACCTCAGTTGCTCTACCAGGCGAGTTCCCTTAGACTTTGTGCCTGGAATATAGCGGGATGGCGATAGCGGTCTCTTGATCGATCTTTTTTTAGGTTTCTAGGGGATATGGATATTCTTTGCCTCCTTGAAACTTGGTCTCAGGAAGATCTGGAGCTCCCTGGGTTCATGGCTTTTGGGATCCCAGATGTCTCTTATGCTACTCGGGGCCATCCCTGCGGGGGACTTGCCTGTCTGATCTCAGCTAGGTTGGGGTTTACTGTGGTGGAGCTGGTCAAGCTCCCTCCAGTTGCACTTGCTGTTGTAGGGAGAATGGCTGATAGGCTGTTTGTTCTGCTTACGGTTTATATCCTCCCAGCTTTCGGGGTGAGTTCTGGGATAACCTGGAGGAATTTGTTCGGTCTTTGCAGGACAGATATCCACTGGCTTTTTTTGTTTTGGCAAGTGACTTAAATGCCCGGCTGGGTGCTGATCCCGAGGAGCTTTTGACCCATTGCCCTTCCTTTAGCCCTGGTGCTATGGTTTTAGATCGCTGCTCCAGGGATAAGACACTTAATGCCTCCGGCCTTAGATGGGCGGCTCTGGTGATCAACTCTAACCTCCAGATCTTAAATGGTGTCTTTTGGGGGGACTTTGAGGGTGAATTTCCCATCAGGGCAGCAGTGTGATTGACTATATTGCTGTTTCCCCTAGTCTCCTCCTCTGTTTAGCTAGTTTTGTAGTGGGTCAGGAAATCCACAGCGACCATCTTCGTTACTCTTAAGTTTCCAGTTGGATATTGTGGGGGAGCGGTCTATAGTGGGGTTGCCAACAGTGAGGACAGTATTGGCCCTCTTAGGCGCCCCTGGTCCACGGATCTCAGTAAGCAACTTGGGGAAGTGCTGTACTCTCCCCCTTGTCAGGAGATCAGGGATCTGGTGGTGGGAGTGAGCCCCCAGGCAGACCTGGTGGATCAATATCTCAGACTTATTTATTTTTTGAGGCCACACCTTGCCTCTGCCCCTCGTCATCTTTGGGGCGGATGAGGGCGGCCTCTAGGGGAGCCCCCTGGTTCGACCAGGATTGAAAAGATCAGAAGGCCCACTTGAGCATACTGTATAGATCCTATAGGAGGAGGAAGGAGGATGGGCTACTCTCTGAGTTCCTGGAGGCCAAGAAGGAGTACCGTGCACTATTAAGGGGTAAAAAGGCTGCCTATTTTGCCCAGACTTGGGACATTTTACTCATTGCTGCTCGTGCCAGGGATTCTAGAAACTTCTGGAAGACCATCAATTCCTCTATGGGCAAACCCCGTAGCTCTTGGCAAATATCTATCTCTAGTGGGACCTGGTTATCCCACTTTTGGACCTTATTTCCAGTCCGGAAGCCTGAGGAGGATCTCTCTACCCAGTTGTTGGATCTTCCTATGTGGCCCCCGGTCACGGAGATTGAGGTAGCCAGTCTTATTCAATTGCTCAAAACAGGGAAGGCCCCAGGCTACGATTGTGTCCCGGCCGAGCTCATTAAGAACCACGCGGACTGGTGGGTCCCTTTCTTGGCAGCCCTTTTTTACTTTCTTGGATAGGACTGGTGCTTATCCGGCCGATTGGTGAAGGGCGGTGATTGTTCCCATTTATAAGGGTGGTGAAAGGACAGACCCCGGTAACTTTAGGCGTATAAGCCTCTTAAGTGTTATAGCCAAGCTCTATACTAAGCACCTGCTATCCCTTCTAAACGACTGGCTGGCTGAGTGTCAAGTTTTGCATAGGGAGCAGGCAGGGTTTCAGGCTAATAGGTCGACTCTCCATCACTGTCTTGTGCTATTCCATTTGGCTGAAAAGTATGCCCAGGCAAATGCTAACCTTTTTTGTGCCTTTGTGGATCTGAAGGCAGCCTCTGACTCGGTCGACAGGGTCTTGTTATTGGGAAAGCTGGCCAGTCTGTCGATCGATCAGAGGCTCCTCATTTTGATTCATCTGCTGCATAGGGATTCCTCTTTGGCAGTCAGAGTCTCCCACCAGGGGCATCTCACACCATGGCTCTCCATTGTTTCATGAGTTAGGCAGGGCTGTATACTAGCCACTACCCTCTTTAATCTGTTTCTTAATGATCTGGTTCCAGCGATGTCTCGCCCTGAATTTTTTCTTCCCAAGCTGTCTTCGTGTCACCTAGGCTGTCTTCTCAATGCAGATCACGCAGTTATTCTCTCCCAGACTAAGGTGGGCCTAAGTAGGCAGTTACGTGCTCTTTTTGAGTACAAGCTGGTCATCAATTATAAGAAGACCAAAGGCTTTTGGAAAAAGATTTGCCATTGGTTCATCGATGCCCACCTGATAGCGCAGGTGTCATCCTATAAATATCTGGGGATTTTGTTCCATGCATTGCTTAGCTGGACTCCCCACTGGGAGATGGCTCTGAATAAAGTAAAGGGACCGGCCGCCACCATTGCTCGCCTGTTCAAGAATAAAGGGCATGGTAGCTTGGGGGCCACCCTTAGACTTATGGACGCTAAAGTTCATGCTCAACTTCTCTATGGTGGAGCACTTTGGCTGTGGATTTTTCCTCTGCGCTCAATATTGCGCAGATAAAGATACTCAAATCCTTGTTACGCATTCCCAATGGGACTCCATCGGCAGCCTTAAGAGTGGAGTTTGGTCAGTTAGCTTGGGGAATGATAAATTGGAAGCAGGTAGCCTTTCTGTGGCTTAGCCTCTTCCAAAATTATTATTATTATTATTATTATTATTAAACATTTATAAAGCGCCAGTAACAACCTGGCGCTGTACAGAACATATAATCAGCTGCGGTCCCTACCTGTGGCTTACAATCTAAAAGACAAGGAGGGGGAGACAAGGAGAGGGGACAGCGG
>QEPC01010294.1:2352529-2368394 GCA_003113815.1 Sphenodon punctatus | reverse complement strand
CTGGGGGTGGAGCCCTGCCGCAATGGCTTCTGGGGGCTTCAGGGGGTGGGCGGGGCTTCTGGGGGCGGGCGGGCAGCTTTGGCCTGGGGCTTCTGGTTCTCATACCCAAGGACCTTTTTGTTTCATCTTGGATGAAAAGGTTGACACGCCAGTCCACATGAAGAGGTTGACACCCTCATCCACATGCTTATTTACTCTCTTTTGGAGGGTGTAAATAAGCATATGCACATTATGGGTGTCTTTATTACATTTTGACAACAATTGTATAGCTTATTATGCTAACGAAGATGTGGAAGAAGAAGCCAAAAGTAGTAGTAGTGAAGAACATGGTGCATGAGGATGACCACCACCAGAAGTTTAAACGATGAGGAAGTGATTAAGAAAATATGGGAAAGACATGGAGAAGGGAAAGTTAAAATAAAAATGTTTGGCTGGAAGAACAGATCCTGAAATATGGTAGAGGAGATGCCAGGATGGACGGCTGGGAGAGAAAAGGCCAGAGGGAAAAAAGGAAGCGTGTATAGGGGGAATGTAACAATTTAATGTGTTCATTACATTTTACATAGTTTGAGGTTAAAACAGTGTTTCATTCTTTTGAGCAAGCAGTGTATGAGAATTAGTGAAACTGCATTTGGCAACGTACAAACTTCGAGCAACCCTGGGCTAGTAGGCAATAAACAGACCAACAAAGCAACTGATAGTTATCTGATATGAGGGCAGAGTTTCCCACACTATGGATCAGGAGCCCAAATGGAATTGCATCATCTGTGGTTAGGGTCACAATTCCAACTGATATTATGGGTATTTTCAGACGTTATGAGATCACAGTCAACCACAGTGAACCACACTCAATCGCGCGGCGGGGCCAAAGCGCCCTGAACGTCTGTTTCGTGAGCGCCAATGTTCACCACAGTCAAGACCAGGGGTCAAAATTAACCACCCTTCCGGAGCTCCAGCCCGGACCATCTCCTAAAGTGTGATCAAAGCGATTCCCAACAGGAAACAACAAAAAGTAATGTCTGAACGGCAACCACCGGCCGAAATCAAGCAAAACGATTCCCAGCCGGGGACAAAGCACGCAGCATCGCTGCCAGGCAACCAGCAACAACACAGGCTGGGGAGGGAGATTTAAAGGGCACACAGTAGCAGGGAAATGTGGCGGGATGGAGCGAGGCAGAAGGGAGAAGAGAGCGGAGAGCGAGAGAGCAAGGTAGGAGGTGGAGGCGCAGGTGGAGGAGGAGGTGGTCGTGCTGCACTTGGAGGCGGTGGAGGAACAGCAGCAGCAGCAGCCGGGACAGGCTGCCCCAGCATCTGCAGCCAGCCCGGGGGATGAGGCACCCCGGAAACGGGTAAGGGGACCGAAGGGGGGGGCGGCGGCACAGTGGCACCAAGGCAGGTGGGCGGAAAGGGGGAGGGAAGCGGGGCCGTGGCAACCTGGTAACTATCCTCCCTCCCCCCCACCCTTTTACGACCCGCAGACACGGAAACGGGCCCAGGAGCCCAAGCCCCCAGAGGAGAGGGCTGGAGGGCAGGCGGAGGAAGACCACGACCCGGAGGGCGCCCGCAGGAGACGGCCGTACCACCAAGGAAGGCAATGAGGGCAAAGGGAACCCCGGACTTTATCCGGATCTGGGGGACCCTAGAGCACCAGCTGGAGCTCGCGGTCAACCAGTGGAACGAACACGTCTTCAAGGAGATTGTGCGGGAAATGAAGGCAGCAGGCCATCACAGGACAGTGGCCCAGTGCTGGTCAAAGGCCAAGGAGTTCAAGAGGGGGTACAAGGCCATTAAAGACAACAGGCGCTCCGGGCACGGAGCCCGGACCACCCCCAAAATGACGCCCTGGACCACATCCTTCACATGAAGGGGTCCATAGTCGCCCTGCACCTCATGGGGAGTGCTGTGGTCCAGGGCCAAGGTACTCCCTCCCCTCGCCGCCTCCATTGAAGACACCAGCTCCAGGAGCCCCGGCCCCCAAGCGGAACGCCCCTGGACCTCGAGGACCAGGAGGTCCCCCTCGCGCGCCAACCCCGAGAGCCCCCAGCCGATGTCCGTAGCAGGAGGATCTGAGGCCGGCACACTGGTCACCATCAGTCAGTGGACGCAGGGGGACCTCACCCACACCGAGGGGCCAGCCTCGGAGGGCTCCAAGACCAAGAGGGTAAGCTGGCAAGTGGGATGGGACACGGACCAGGGGGAGACGCCTGAGGGGGTGAAGGGGGCACAGAGACCATGGGCCCACCCTCAGCAACCCCCCTACATGCCGGACCCTGAAAACAGGGTCCGGGGGCCACCGGGAGACATGGTCCGCCAACCCCATGGCGGGGGAACTGGACCCTGGGGTGGGGGCGGCTGCAGGGGCCACCGGGGGAGGGCACCAGCCGCCCTCCCGAAGGGGGGGGCTAGGGCCCCCCAGCCGTGACAAGGGGGGGAGGGAAGCTGGGGCAGCTAACCATCCCCTACCATGCACCCCAACAGGGCAGCCCGCTGGGGACCATTAAGGCGGTCCCGTGCCCCCGGCCCAACGGATGAGGGAGCACCGGGCACAGGTACGGCACCGCAGGGAGGAGCAGGCGGAGGACATAGTCCACTCCACCACAGAGCAGGGTGAGCGGATGATTGAGGCCATTGACTGCATGGAGGCAGCCACCGAAAGGGCTGTGCAGCAAGCGGAAGCCAGGGACCGGAGGTTGCAGACGGAGGTGCGCTCGAATGGAGGCGGAAGCGCCGAGAGCACAGCAGGTAGATGGAGGCGTTCGGGTGGCTGGAACAGGCCACAGACCAGATGGTCAAGGAGCACTCTGCCAAGATGGACCGGTCACATGACATTGGCACCTCGCTGCTCCTACATGCGGGTACTATGAGTGCCTATGTGATGGCAGCCGTCCCGCCGGGCAACCTGCCTGTCCCAGTCCCGATGCTGGGCCCCTCGGTGCCCCCACCGCCTCCGCCACCGGCACGCTTGCTTGGGCCACGCTTCCGCTTACTGGTCCCTGTAGGCCTCCGGAGGGAGCTGCTGGCCAGGGGGCCCCCTCCGGCCCCGCGTGCCCTCCCACCACTGCTCAACACTCAGGCCACCGAGGCCTCCCAGGACACTGTTGGGGACACAGACAGTGGGGGGGAGGGGAGCTCCCAGAGCTCCACGGTGCCCACTGGGCGGCTGTGAGGGAAGAGGGAGGGCGGCCTGAGGGGGGGGGAAACCACTGGGAGGTGGGGCGTGGGTGAGGTGGTGGGAGCACCTGTAGAAGGGTGAAACAAAAATGCACGGGCACCAAAGTCGCCTCCATGTGTCTGTTTGCGGGCCGGGGGCGCATAGGTGTGTAGGGGCCCAGCCAGGGTGCTGCTGGGGCCCCCGGAGTGTGGGGGGAGTGCGCGGCCTCAGCCTCCTGGCTTATTTGCCTCACCAGGGCAACCCAGATACGCTTTGCGTATCAGTACTCCCACAGGTTCTCTGCGTTCACATAGAGAGGCACGGGGCTGGAAGGCCACCGGGGCACGGGGTAGTCAAGGGCGGCCCCCTTGGTCTCGCACACGTTGTGCAGCACACAGCAGGCTCCAATCACGAGGGAAAAGGTCTCCACCGTGTAGTTCAAGCAGCCTGCGAGGCTCCTCCAGCGCTGCTTGAGGGCCCCAAAGGCCCTCTCGACCACGGTCTGGCTTGCACACAGGTGAGAACTGCACACAGGGTTCCAGCTTGCACACAGGATTCCGGGGGACCGGGTGCGCCTTCATCAGCCAGCAGGTAAGTGGGTAGGCTGGGCCCCCAGGATGCAGGGGGGCATCATCACCCCCTCGATCCGGGTCATCCCCAGGTCCACGAAGTCTCTGCAGTACATTCAGGCATAGAAGGGAGAGATGGTCATGATCCGGGCATCGTGGCTGCGACCAGAGTGGCCCGTGTAAATGTCTATGAACCGACCCTGGTGGTCCATGACCGCCTGCAGCTGCAGGGAGTGGTACCCGTGTCGATTGACATATTCCGAGGCCTCCCCAGCAGATGGGCGGAGGATCTCTATGTGGGTGCCGTCTACAGTGCCCATGCAGTTGGGGAATCCCCCAGCTGCGAAGCCAGCCATCACAGCCCCCTGGTCCAGCTGGATCACTCGGTCCAGGAGCACACCCTCCACCGCCTTGCAGACGTCCCACAGGATCCCAGCGATGGTGCTCACCCCAATGCCAAAGTGCTGCGAGACGGAGCGACAGGAGTCGGGTGTTGCAAGGTCCCAGACCCCGATGGTCACCCGCTGGACCATGGGTATGGGGGCCCGCATGGGGGTGGCCAGCCAGGGCATTAACAGCTCTGTGAGTCACAGGAGGACACGCATGTCCATCCGAAAGTGCATCCAGGTGGCCTTGTCCCACTGAGCCAGGGCCCTGGCCCACCACCCCAGTGCCTGCTCATACCCGCCGGGCAATGGGCATTGCGAGCAGGGCAGCGCGCCCCATGGTTTCCTTCCGCCACTGGAGCTGCCCGGCCGCCTCGCGGAGCAAAGCAGCCCGCCCCCAGGCATGGAGGAGGGCCTGTCGGGCCCTCCCAGACACCTGCTGGGCCCTGAGGCGTGCAATTGCTTTTGAGCTGCCTGGACAGCCTCACAGGTGCCTACGAGAGTATAAGCTCTGGGCTGCAGTACTATAGCTATGTGGCGAGAGCCTGCGACTGCCAGCTGCATGCGGAGATGCTAGGTCTGTGTCCCTTTCCCGATAAGCGCATTCCAGAGATCAGGCGCTCGCATGTGGGGTGGTCAGTGACGGAGACCGTGTCTGCCCTCTCTGTGTGCAGCCTGGCTGCCTACATGGCCTGCCTGGCGGAGGGGGGCCGTGCCTTGGCTGTGTCCTTCTTTGGCTGTGTTCACGGGGCCTGGGGTTACCAGCGGTCTCGCGGGGCGATCTATCACCGCTTGTTGGAGTTCAGTCACCTTCCGTGGCCCGCACCTGCTGACTATGGTTTGTCGGAGCCCTCTGAGGCAGCGGTGTCAGCGCTGGCCGGTGTGTGGTCCCGGTCCGATGTGCAGGTAGGGCTCGCCCCTCAGGATCCCTTTGAGGCATACTACCTGGTCACCCATCACGTCTGCGCTGGGGTACCGTCGGGGCATGCTTAAGTGGCCCCACTTCGTGCACCTGGCAGGCCACCCGGCCCCAGGACCCTTCGTGGCAACCTGCAGCTGGCTGCGAGGCTCCCTGTGCCTTCCGGGCCCTGGATGCTGACCCAGCTGTGACCTCCCGCCTCTGCCCCGCTGCCATGGATCACTGCCTGCTCCCTCCATGATGTCCCTGGCTCAGTGCTATGCTGGCTGATGCCTGGGGTGGCCTTGCTCCCTCCTGTGCCCGTGCCCCCCCTGCCTCCCTTGGGTGCCTCTGTGACTGTGGGGTGCTGGGGCCCCCAGACTGCACCTCCCGGCATCCTCCAGGGGGAAGGCTGGCTTGTGGAACGGCTGCTTCGCTCTTTGGCCCGGCTCACCTCCATCTCATCCATTGCACCCTAGCTGGCGCATGGGCTCCCTGTCAGCTGTCTGGACTGTTCCCAGGCTGCTACCTGGACCATGTGGCCTCCCCCTGTGCCTGTGCCCCTGTGGGGTCCCCCTATTCCGGGACTGCCTGTGTAGTTGTGGGGGTGCCTGTGCAAGCTGTGCTGTTTCCCCGTGTCCTGCCCTGGCCCGGTTCCCCCCTGCCCCCATGTCCGGTGTGCCATGTGTGTTGTCTGTCCCACTGTGTTCCCCCTTCCCTTCCTTTCCCGTGCGGGTGTGTGTGCACCCGGGCATGTGCTTGTGCTGTGTGTTCCACTGTGCCCTCGTTTTCTCTGCGCCTGTTGTGTGTGCTGCCTCGGCGGCTCTTCTCCCTCCCTTCCCGTTTCCCTTGTGTGGGCGTTCCCTGTAGGCGCTTTTGGCTTTCTTTGCCCTCAGCCTGCCATGTCTGTGTCCCGCCCCTCCCTGGTGCCTTCAAGGTGTTTTGACCACAGCCTGGGATCGGCGTAATGTCTGTTGCGCTGCCCCGGGCTGTGGTCTGCCGGTCCGATTCCCTGTCGTGGTCCCGCTCCCGTCACGCCTGTTTGGGGCCTTTCTTGACTGCTGGGGGTGGTTAGACGGGTCACCACCGCTGGGAATCCACTGTGGTGATTCGGGCACCCGTAACGTCTGAAATCACCCTGTGTGTATTCTGCGTATCTTTATTGCTGTCTGGGGTCACGGATTGTATTTAAGTCTCAAAATGGAGTCAGGAAGGCAAAGGATTTGGGAACCACTATTTTGGGGTGGTGCTAGAACAAAGGTAAGGAACCTCAGACCTGGGTGCCAAACCCAGCCTGCAGCTTGTTTTTATGTGGCCCCTTTCTAGTTGTTCCATCTGGTTCCTGGATCCAATCCTTACCCTCAAGCACTGAAAGGCTGAGCTCAGGGTGAGGATAGGGGGACAGATGCATAATCTGAACCCTCCTCTTTCTGGGTGCACCCCATAAGCATCCCTGCTCCCAACCTCTCTGTGGCCCTCAGAGACTGTACACATTTCAGAAGGGAAAAGGTTCCCCACCCCTGTGATAGATTGTCAGGATGACGGACATTTTAAAGAGCTAAAGCATATTTCAGGAATTCAGAAATGATCATGCTCAAGGCTGGTGAAGTGATTAAAGCAGATTGGAAACAGATTTTTAGTATCTGTTCAGCTTTTCCATGGCCTTGCTGTGTGATCTCAGGAATGTTAATTAATCCATGCCATAAATTTTTAGATCTATAAAATGGGGATACCACTTGACTCTTTCACAATAGTGTCACAAAACTGTAAAGCACTACAAGATCTGTAGATGGAAAATACTACAGGTGCAAAAGTGACTGGCATAAATAAGACATGTTCACATACCAAATTAATCCTAAAACATAAAACATCTTTGTGAATTAACTGCACGTACAAAGGGTACTAAAATACCTAATATAATCACATTCTGAGAATGAATAGTTTATCAAATAGCTTTATTACAACAAGCTGTAAAACCTTGCCATACTTTCCTGTTAAGTGTTCAGCCACCAGATACAACTGGTGTCATACACAATGCATTCATTCTTTCAGCCTATGATTAAATTCTTTTGTTGGCAAAATGTGATCTTCAATCCACCAGACACTAGTCTTTGGATAACTGGGTTACATCTTGTTTGAATGAACACCATTTGGCTGCAGTTAAAAATTTCCTCTTGCTCATGTGGTGCCAATCACATATGGTTAAATTGAAATTTAAAGAGAGATGTGTTTTCATACCTTAGAAAGAATGAATAATGATGACTTTGCCACAATAAGTATCTACATTTAGAATCAACTTATGGAATTAATTTTTATTTATATTTTTTTTAAATATAATAAAACATCTACGTGTTACATATTTTTCCTTTTAATTAATACTAGATACAGACTTAAAACTATGGTAAAATATACCCTACAAATGAAGTGTTTCTTCCTCACAGACCACACATATCAAAATATAAATACAAACACAATGTTAATTTTGCTTTAACACTTATGAGGAATTAAGTTATGAACTAGCTGTTATATTCAGTGTATTTGGGTACACCAAATAATTTGGTGACTACTCATCAACTGTAAAAAAAATCATAGATGCTAGAATTTACAACATTTATGCGAACTTCTATGGTTAATATACAAATAGCACCCTTTATAGTTTTTGAAAAAATCCCTTTTTGGATAAACTTGTCATACTCTCTAAGCCAAAATGTGAGCTTGTGGATAGTTGTAGAACCATCCCTATAATAGTCCATGGGGCAAGGGTAAAAAAATGGGGTGGTTGGTACCATCCGGAATGATTAAATGAGGTAGCAATTTTTTAATAGTCTATGACCCTAGTAAAATGATTAGCCATGATGGCCACTGGTAAAGAGTAGCTTTCACACAAAAAAAGCCCCACCGTAATTGTGTAACAAATAACCGAAAACACGTAATACTCAAAAGTGAGCATAAGGTGACTAAAGAACATGACAAATGCAACTTAGCAGTGGTGTATGGGTTGGTGGCTACATAAAGTTGAACTGAACGTTGAACCCACCAAATTTTACCCCCTCCACACAAAGAAAGTTGGGATGGTCCACAAAAGTTGCATTAGGAATTAATAATACTTCTTCGAGGTCTCTGTGTAGTCACACGTATAGCATCTGCTCCTGCACAGAGCAACATCTGGATATGTCTAGAGCTAAAAAGCTAAGAGTTGAGCTCACTGCCCCGCCCCTTTGAAAGGGGGAGTCAGTCCAGTGAGCATGTTCCAAGGGGAGGAGCAGTGGCTCTCCTACTCAGTTCTGTTTCATCCACCACAGCAGCAGCAGCAGCAGCAGGAAGGAACTTCTCCAAGGCTGTATTAGGCCTTCTTTTCTGTTACTTTTCCCTTAATTTGATTTTAATGGGGTTTCTTTCTTCTATTCAACCTTCTTTGTAGTTTACCTTTGTCTCTTCAGAGCCTTGGTGCTCTATTCCAGTCTTTCTGCCTTCCTGCCCTTTTTCTGCTTTCCTGCCTTTTTCAACATTCTTAAATAGGAACACTATGAAGTAATGGCTCTTGTTTTTTCATACAGATCTTGAAAGCATGTCTTCAGAAAGTGAAGTTGAGCCCCACACATAAATGGAATGACAGGATTCCCAGGTTACAATTAAAATCATTTCCTACCCTCAACAGAACAGTAGAAGTAGTAGCTAAAGGAAAGGAAGTTATGCTGAAAGTTGACAGAGCTCTATTTAGACAGATGATTGTGATTTTCCAATGAGAGATGTCCTGGACCATCCACTTGGACAGAAAAACAATGAAATCAACCTTAGCTGCTGAGCTTGAAAAAGTAGCACAACCTGCTGAAATTATTCCAGATGGTTCAGCATGTTTACTTGATGGCATGATCATCATGCAAAGAACAAAGAGTGACCATGTCACATTTTGTGATGTAGCAGACAATGTGTTCAGAAGACTTCTGTTAGAAGGTCATCAGAGCAAAAGGATCACTGTTGTGTTTGACATATACTGGATTGTATCAATAAAGAATGCAGAAAGGACACATAGAGATGATAATGATGCTCCTCAGTACAAGGACATTGTAGGAGGCCACAAGATAAAGCAGTGGTGAAGATTTTTATCAGGATCATCTAATAAAACAAATCTTGTAACCTTTCTGTGTGGAGAATGGAAAAAGAAAAAAAAAACAGGGAAAAGTTCGAGGGAAAAATCTTATTAGTTGCATACGAGGACTACTGCTACAAAATTACTCAGAATGATGTTGAAGAAGTCACAGAATTTCTATTAAATCAGGAAGAAATATACTAGGTAATTGCTCCATCCCCAACATGCAGCCAAGGAAGTCTACAAGGCAATCGTTATTGTCTGTGAGGACACAGATGTAATGGTCCTAAGCATTGCTCAGTGTCGCAACATATCTGCACCTATGTTTCAGAAGTATGGATTACAATGATCAAGGTACACTGACATTAGACAAATTGCTTCTACTATAGGGCACGGTGTATGTAATGTGCTTCCTGGGCTACTTGCCTTCACTGGCTGTGACACAGTAAGTGCTTTTTCTGGTCACGGCAAACATTCTGCACTAAAACTTGTATAGGCTAGTCTACAATTTCAGATGGCATTTGCACAACTTGGAGAAATACTCAGTGTACCATCAGAACTCTTACAACGTCTTGAACTTTTTACATGTCATCTGTACGGTTTAAGAACACAGCAGATGTAAATGAGTTACGCTACATCATTTTCTGTGCAAAAAGGGTGTAATAGAATCACATAAACTGACACCTTGTGTGACTCCCTTCAACAGCACATTCGTTGTGTTAATTAACAAACCTTTGTTTGGAAAAACTGTCTGTTCCAGTTTCCACATACTCCCAGTTCAGATGGCTATTGATGGAGGATGACAGAGGTACTTACCATACAGTGGATGACTGGAAAACCATCACCAGAGTCAGTTCTGAAACTGTTGTCCTGCAGGTGTAAGCAGTCTTGTGCAGCGTTCACATGCACCTGTATGAAGAATGATTTGACGTGCACGGCACTATGCTATGTACAACACTGTGACAACCAAGCTGACAAAGAAGACTTTGAATCTGTCCTTGAAGCAGATAATGACGACAGTGACTTTTATGATTAGTTAAAACGTTTTCAAGAAAACCCTGTACTTCAACTTTGGTGTTTTTGTGGATGCAGTTCTTATAGCATTATACTGGCATAATAAGTAGTATTATCATGGAATCAAGTTCTCTTTCATTTTCATCTCTCTGACTTTCATTTCACACAGAATACGTTGCATTTATCATGTTAGTTTAGTCACCTTATGCTCACTTTTGAGTATTATGTGTTTTCGGCTATTTGTTACCCAATTACTGTGGGGTTGTTTGGTGAAAGCTACTCTTTAACAATGGCCCATCATGGCTAATCATTTTACTAGGGTCATAGGCTATATTAAAAAAAAAGCTACCTCATTTAATCCCCCGAGATGGTACCTACCACCCCATTTTTAGACTCAGGTATTTGGAATGATCTGTGCTGACAGATGAAAAGGGGGGGGTATTGTTTTGCAACAGGAATGTTACCCCAATAGAGATATAACTGATTATTGAACAGTGTCTGATAGCAGGCTAAATGAGGAAAAATTTTGTGTATAATATGCAGAAGAGTAAGTGAAATCTGAAACACACTTTTTTTCTATGCACGTTATACAGTTTTTGCCCCGTATGTTCTGCATGCTTTCAGTGATGCTCCCCAAAATTATTTTGATACATTATGGATCTTTTCTGGTCATTTCAAGCCCTCTTGGGCCAAAATTGGGCAAACGGTGTAAGTTATAGCCCCAAACTCTTACACTTTTGAGCATTACATGTCTTCGGCTATTTTTTACATAATTGACGTGGGTTTTTTTTTGTGAAAGCTACTCTTTACCGATGACCATCATGGCTAATAATTTTACTAGGGTCATAGGCTATCAAAAAAATTGCTACCTTGTTTAATCCCTCCAGATGGTACCGACGAACCCTTCTGGCCCATAGATTATAAGTCTCCCCTCCACAACAAAATTCTCCTGATTATATTGTTCCATTTCTCTTCACTCAAAAGATGAATATTTATTAGACAAACAAAAAAACTATGGTTTAAAAAACTTAGTTAAGGTGGATTCACATCAAGCAAACTTTAACAAACTGGGAAATTGTATGTTAAGGTTCCCACCTTAACTGGCACACCTTGTAAGCAGTGAAGTTGTTGCACGGTGTCATTTACTGTGCTCGCATACAACTTGGGCTCCATGCACCCACACTTTGCCTTGGTCTTTCAGCCCCAATCCTCTTCCTTTGCAGGGTTGGGGGCAACACTAAAGCTGGGAAGAATGCTGTGTGTTTATTTAGAATGTCAACACGATCCAAACTCCTGAGATTGATTTCAGGGAGTATAAAGAGGGCAAGAGATTGTACTACATCTAAGTTTTGGTTACATGATGTTTCAGAAAATAAGGCATTTTCTGCAGAGATGGTCATTAAGACATTAATATATGCCATTCCAAAAAAGAGAGTAGAGAACTTGTAGTAGTGGACAACAAGTTACGTTTTACATACATATATATTAATCAGCTAGTTAGCTCCCTTCCCCAGGAGGCTCCATGGCGTGTACTGCAGTTAGTGACTCACTATTCGCGTGCGTTACAGAACGAGTTCCATTGCCAGGTTGGAGGGAGGGGGCTTGGCTGGCTGCCTGAAATGCTGCTTCCGCAATCAATGCTGCTTGTGTCTGGCCCTGAACCTCCGCTGCAACTCTGAGCCTGGGGGAGAAGCGCTAAAGCTGCCCACCTCTGCAGCATTTCCCAGGCTCCTTCCCCACACACCTCTGGCTCCTCTCACACACACACCCCTTCGCTGCAAACTCTGAGCCTGGGGGAGAGGCACTGAAGCTGCCCACCCCTTCAGCACTTCCCTGCCTCCTTCCCCGCACACCTCTGGCTCCTCTCACCACCAGCACCACCACCCACCTCCGCTGCAAAACTCTGAGCCTGAGGGCAGAGGCGCTGAAGCCGCCTGCTTCTGCAGCATTTTCCCAGCTCTCTCCCTGCCAGGAATTTTGTGCCCCTAGGCCCTTCTCAGGCTGCTGTCCCCAAGCCAAACCCCTCCCCCTGCCAAGCAAACACCATGTGCTGGGGGGGGGGTGGGATGCAGATATGCCTAGATGTGAGGCTGAGTCTTGGGGCTGGGGTTGGTTTGACCATGACCAGGCTCAAGGTCTCCAAGACTCCTAAATCCGGAATCCATGCTGAGAGCTGGGGAGAGATTAAACTCTCCCCATCTAGACTGCACTGTGGGGGGAGGGCAGGGAGTTGTGGTGGGTGTTGTCTTTGGCTGGGAGGGAGGCAGCCCCCACGCACTCTCCCTGCCACGGCAGGTCCAAGTCCAGCACCTTATTTCACTACACCGCACTAGGTCTTCTATTTAGAAGGAATCAAGTGCATGCTCAGTGCGGTATGTCTTTTCCCTTCCAGAGGCCACTTTAAAAATTAGTACAAGCTCTGAGGGCCACAGAGAAGTTGGGGCAAAGAAAGAGGGGCTGAAAGGGTGCGCTCAGCAAGAGGGTCCAGATCATGGATCTGTCCCTTGTTCTCGGGTGCATGCCTTCATCCTTGCTCCCTCATCTTGAGCTCAGTCTTTCAGTGCTTGGGGGCAAAAATTGGATCCAGGGGCAAATCCAGGAACTAGAAAGGGGCCAAATAAAAACTAGTCACATGTTGCATTTGTCCCCCAGGGTTGAAGTTTCCCACTTCTGCAAAACACCTGCACAAGGTTTTCACAAACAGGGTTGCTACAGCATGAGCGCGCACACACAACCGTTAGAGCTATCAACATCAAGATTCAGGTATACTGTACCCGACAACAGTTTCATAGCAGATACAACATACCATTACCTAATGCAGCTTGTGCTTCCCTCTCTGCTTGTGGCGTCCTTCTGATGCTTCCTATTATTACCTCCATTTACACTGAGATTGCACGCAACTAAATTTATGCTCTGCAAATGGTCTTACTGAATTCAAGGCTCATGCCACCACAGGATGAGCAGCCCACTGGATCTCAAGCATCCTCCACCCACTAGAGAAAGGATACCAGGATCAGGGCCCCATGCACAGGAGTGGATATGAACATGTGATGGTCAGCAGCAGGAAATTATTTTTCTAAAAGGTACAGTTTTTTCCCCGCCCACTTGACGACAGCAGCACTACAGGGGATTTGAACCCAGGACCTTTTGCCCCCTAAGCAAGTTGGTCTGCCTCTAGACCAACACACCCTTGGCTTATGGGCCTGGCACAATGCTGTGTCACTCTGCAGATGCAGAGGTTGCTTGGATTCCAGGATCAGGGCCCCATGCACAGGACTGGACGTGAACCTTCGATGGCCAGCAGCAACAAAAACTTTTTTTTCCTAAAGGTACAGTCTTTTTCTCTCCCACTCAGTGACAACAGCACTACAGGAAATTTGAACCCAGCACCTCCTGCTCCTTAAACACGAGTCATACCTCTAGACCACCAAGCTCTACTACTATGTGTGGCATTGGTTTTTTTGTCCTCAAATCAACTAAGTAAGGAAGAGTGCATGACATAAGTATAAGGTTAAAGCACACAGACAGTACTTCACATCTTATACCTATCCACTGCACAATCTGTGAACAGCGGCATGTATTTTGAACATTTCCCGACTCTTCTATACAAATCGCATTCACTATTCATGGCAAAATCAATGAGAAAACCCTGTCAACAGTGGGATATTGCCCCTCGGACTCCCACTGAACTCAATAGACCTCTCAATGAAGAATGTTAGCTCTGCCTTAACTATGGAGCCACTACCATGGCTTCATAATATCTTAAAAGATTTAAATTTTCAGGCAGGAGTAGCTGCCTGAAACTTAAATGCACAGTCATTGTTCATTATAAACAGAGGACTGCTGAAGTTCCGCTTTTGAGGAAACCGCGTGTTCTACATTTCTGAAAATTTAACCATGGCTGTAAGTTGTGAGGACCATCATATGCACAAAGTGTGAAGAAGATCCATTGGGAAAATAAAATGTTATGACTGTTTAAACGTTAATTGCTTGTAGTCAAAATACACCGTGTCCTCACGATTTTTAATCATCAATATCTCCTCCCCCTGGATGAGTTGAGCCCCCAAACTTCACAGGATTGCAGCATGAGATCAATAACAAGCGCTTCTGAAATATTGTAATTGGTGCAGCCAAAACCGATATATTATTGATTAAAAAATCGGTTCTGCAGGGTCACGTATGTGCACTTGGGCTCCTCTCTCCTGTTGGAGAGCCGAGGAAGCGGCTGCGTCGTCCCCCTGTGAGCTCTGTGGGCTGCTGCTCCTGCTGCTGCCTGGACCCCTGGTGGCAAGCGGCCAACCCCCGCCAGCCCTCCCAAACCCTGACCACAGCCTGCCCAGCCCTAAACTCACTCCTCCAAACCCCACGCGCACCCCCCGCCAGCCCCAAACTCACCCCCTGCCAGCCCCCGCAAGCCGCGCCCATACCCCCTCCAGCCCCCCCCTCCCGCCCCCTGCCAGCCCCAACCTGCCGCCCCCCAACCCCCGAATCTGTAATTTACATGTATACAAACTTTATACAGTTCATACAATGAAGTTAAGAATGTGACTGTAGACAACATTATACAATTCTTTGTACAGAATGAAGTTCTGTAAAAACAGACAATGCACTCTGAAAAAATTGTTTTGTCAAATTATGATAAATTAAAATTTAATAATGGAAAAATGTGAAAGTTTAGTTATTGATAAAAATGAATAAAAGTATGTATGGTAAGGAATTAAGTACATATATAACATGTATGTTGATGAGGATAAAATATTACATATTGCTTAAATTCTGTAATAGTTTCTATGTTTTTTGGCATTTATGTTTTGTAGAAATGTATGGAGTGGAATGCTTTTTGAATTGTAACTGTACTGAATTTTGGGGGGGGGGTTGTATTTTAAGAAAACTCTTGTGCATTTAAAAAAAATTTAAACTGTTAAGTTTTTTGGTTTGGTTAATTTAGATTTAAACTGTAATGATTATATGTACATCCTCCCTTTCCAGAAGCCTGAGTAATTATGTTTAGTTAGAACCATTAGAATTTCCTTGCTGATCTGCTGCAGTTGACAACCTCCTGGTCTTAAAACATGCACTTTCAGGAAGATGTGAAACAGCTTCTCTTTTCACAAGTAATAGGATTTGGTTTTTTTAAGTTTCAGATCATATGATATTGAATTTCTGATCTCTGAGACAGGGCCGGCCCCAGGCATGCACCACATGTGCGGCTGCACATGGCCCGGCAGCCAGCTGGGGTCCCGCACTTGCCTGGCTGGGCAGCAGGCTGCAGCCAGCTTCTCCTCCAATAAGTGATTCTTCCTCCCCTCCCTGGTTCCAGACCCCATCCCTCACCTGCCTCTCCCTCGTGTAGGCTGCAGCAGCAGCGGCAGGGACACTCGATAGGGCTGGGAGATAAGGCTGTTTGTTTACAAACAGCTCCTCCCCACGTGCTGATCAGAAGGTTGCTACCTTGTAAAGAAGGTTCTTCGAGATGGCTCCCAACATTCTCACAACTGGGTTGTGCATGCTCACCCTATTCAAATAACAGACCACATGATGGTCTCGAGCTCCTCTAGTATAAGAAGCACTCTCCCCCTCAGAATGACAGTTCCTTTCAACCTTTTCTAGAAATATAATAAAAGAATTCCATGCGGGGGTGGAGTGTTGGGTGTTGTGAGAATGTTCGATGCCATCTCAAAGAACCTTGTTTACAAGGTAGCAACCTTCTGTTCTTCTTAGAGTGGCTCCTCACACGATATCTTTACATGGCTCCGC
>QEPC01010294.1:2292398-2351895 GCA_003113815.1 Sphenodon punctatus | reverse complement strand
GGGGGCAGCATGAACTGATTATGGGGGCACAACTGAACTGGTTATATGTCTCTTTTCATGGCATAATGCGCTTAATAAGCTAGCTGCATTTTGGGTGTCTTGTGTGTGTGATAGCAACACCTCTGGTCCAGTCGCACTGCATGCGTGCAAAAGGGACAGGTGGCACCGGCAGCAAGAAGCAACAGGCCCTGGAGGCCAGACTGGCTAAGCTCACCCCCTCCTCCAGTAAGGCAGTGAACGCAGTCAGTCTCTCTGTGCCTGCCTCACTGCCCGCTTGGCTGCCCCTACAGTGGAACCACTCCTGGGGAGTGGTGGTAGACACTCGACTGGGGAGGGGGGGGAAGCATTGGGAGGCCATGCTTCTCCATGGTTGCTCGGAGTGGTGGAGAATGGGAATCCTTCCTGTCCAGAGGGAGTAAGTTTTATGTAAATGTATACATTTGCATAATTAGGTGGGTCCTAATTATGCAAATTAGGCCCTGCACCAAGACTTCGCACATGGCCTCACAAACCCTGGGGCCGGCCCTGCTCCGAGATACTCCATCCTACATGTATCTGGATGACTTCTTATAGCGAGCAGCATGCTTCTTGTAAATACTGCACTGGTGACACCATGAAATGCATATTCCTTGAAATGCCCATGCAGTAACTGTGTACTTCACAGAGAAACCAGTTCAATACTTACAAGAACCACAGATCTTGTGTCCCACTTCCTATTAAGTTCAAGCTTCTTGTCATTGCATTCAAAGTCCTGATTACAAAGGTGAAGTTTATTCCCCACACCCCCGAGCTTAGGAGGTTCACAATGACTTGACAATCCGTTACTAGTATTACTATTTATCATTTCTACAGTGCTACTAGTCATACGCAGCACTGAGTTATGTTCTATATAGGACTATCATGGGGTATGGACTAAATTAGGGAAGATGGATGGACTGATTCTTTTGGAACCTAAAATCCCTTTTAGGGATGAAACCAAGGACCATAACAAAGAGATATAATAAAGTACCAGACAGGTATCTACAGGACAGAGCTTCAGACTTTTACCACAAATGTAGTCAAAGTAATTATCATCAGAAAAACATCCTTAAACAATTTCCAGAAAAAGAGGAACCGAAGCTATGAGAATCAATGGACTGGGAAACAGAGTCCATACAAAGTAAAGTGAAGACTAAAAAAACATTTTGCCTATACTGCAGAAAGTTATCTCGGTTTAGAGTCTAAACTGAGATAACTTTCTACAGCATAGGAAAAATGTTTCTGGATGAGCAGAACTGGTGAGGAAGAGATGGGCTTGACTTGGAGATAGCATCATATCATCTTAAGATTTGGAAGGTACTTTGAGGGTAATCTAGTACAACCTTTGCTTGGATGCTGGACGACTACAGCTACAACAGACCCAACAGATGGCCGTCTAACCTCTTTTTAAAACCTCTAGCAATGGACAAGCCTACCAGCCCCCTAGACAAGAACAGCTGCTTGTCTTCTTCTTGGTGGCAGCCCTTTAGATATTTGAAGATGCTATAATGTCTCTCCTTAGTCTTCTCTTTGCTAGACTAAACACACACAGTTCCTTCAGGTTTTCCTGGTAACACTTGTTTTCTAGAACTTTTATCATCTTTGTCCCCCACCCACCAAACCCGTTCCAGTTTGTCAATGTCCTTAAAATGAGGTGCCCAGTACGGACACAGCACTGGTAAGGTATAGCCAATGCCAAATAGAGTGGAATTATTACTTCTGCTGACCTGGAAACAATGCTTCTGTTAATGCAGCCTAAAACTGCATTAGTCTTTTTAAAGCTGCACCACATTGCCAATTCATGTTCAGTTTATGATCAACCACAAACCCTAGATCTTTTTCACAAGTGCTATTGCCAAGCCAGGTATCCCCTATCTTATACTTGTACACTTGGCTTTTCTTCCCCAGGTGCAGAACTTTACATTTATTACATGTAAATTAAAAATATCATTTTGTTAAATTCCAGCCCAGATTTCCAACCTATCAACATTTTTTTGAATTCTAATTCTGTCTTCCAAGGTGGTCCCCAAAGCAGACATCTATTTCATCAGGACTTTTTCTTTCTTCAAGAGAGCAACTTGAAGGGTGTAAGGAAAGCCCTTGTTTGTCTTACAGCTTTTCAAGATCTTATGTTTTATGGAATTACCCTGATGGTTTAGGGATTGCCTCTCAAGAGCCTATATTTTAGGCAAAGATTTTCTCTGGGGAATTAAGTACTGGGTCCTAAATTAGAAGGCTAGATGGAATTAGATCAGGTTGATCTAGTAATTCTGAGCACATTGTCCAGCAGGGTCAATCAGAGCCCCACCCATCTAATTTATTTTCCTAAGTACATAAGAAATCTAAGCAAAATAAAGAGGTGGCAGTTTATATTATTCCAAGGCTGTTTTATCACACAACTCAAATCAGCTCTACTTGAGCCATGAACTTAACAAGGGAGCTCCCTTAGAAATGTTAAATTCCTCACCTGGAAGCACAAGATCCGAGAGGAAATTAGGGAAAATTCCAATGTTAGTACAGGAAAGTACCAT
The DNA here is from genome assembly GCA_003113815.1 of Sphenodon punctatus. Taxonomy (NCBI): domain Eukaryota; kingdom Metazoa; phylum Chordata; class Lepidosauria; order Sphenodontia; family Sphenodontidae; genus Sphenodon; species Sphenodon punctatus. The sequence goes on along the minus strand of QEPC01010294.1, from coordinate 2,349,346 downwards.
AATTAGATTTAACGTTTAGATGATTTTGTACAATATTCTATTAGGATTCATTGTTTGTTGGTACATTCCAGCACCTCCTTTGGATGCTGTTGCTTTAACAGTCACTAGGCAATGGATCTTGAGTATTTCTAATTAACTCACAAACATGTTTTTAAAACCTGAAACCTGGACTATTTGAGGGGGGAAAACAATACAAACAAAATATCACACCTTTCATCTGCTTCAATATACTTCCACCATGATGATGTTGAATGCCAACTATTTTTCTTCATTTTTACTAGTAGCATAGGTTCAGTTCTGCAGTACTCTTACCAGGCAAATCACCCATTGTCTTTTAAAGGAATTTACCTGTTCACCAGGTCTAAAGAATGTGATTCAAGAGTTTACTGTACCCAGGGGAAGCACATCATTCTAACTGTGGTGAAAGAAACCACTGATTTAAATCAGAGATTAAAAGATTTTTATTCCAGGTTAAGCACACTTACAGGATTTTCTGTTGGAAGTTTTCAGGGGCTGAACCTGTACTTCTGGTCTTCTCAGTGCAAATCTCCTATAAAGCAGAGTGGGAGAGAACAGAGAGAAAGACAAACTCCTCAGTTTTCATTGCTAGTTTGGGATTAATAAACACTCAGTATCACAAAACTATTCCAAAATGTCCAGAAAGTCATGTGGGTTTTTTTTATTAAAAAAAAAAAAAAGCTTAACCCAAAACAACAGTCTATTCAAGTAATACAATATTAAATCCTGGAATCTTAAATTTTTATAAGGTCTCCAAACACTGCTGCAGCTCTGATTCCTGCATAGTACATCAATGTGGATACAGATACTTAAGTGCTATTTTCCATATGGCTTTTCTTCCAAACTGGATCAACACTAACCTATCAGGTTCTTGTCATCATTCATCTAGCCAGACATTTAAGGAAATCCAAACTATTTGGGCAATATGTTTCCCCAAGCTCAATGGTCTTACCTCAAAGTTTAAAAGTTTATCATAACTTTGTAATCCATAAGCACATGTATGACAACTATGCAGAAGTTGAAGCTTTGCAAAGAAGTTATTTTCTTAGTACAAGAAAAATGAAACTATCTTCAGAGGTAGCTCACCTCTCCTGGAACTGCTTTGAAGGGATCAAGCCTGCTCTTGGATTGGCATCACCTTCATGCTTGGCTTGCCACCAGGTTGCATCATCCTGGCTCATGATCTGAAGGATATCTCCTTTTCTGAAAGAAAGCCCAGCTTCTTTACAAGGAATTGCTTTATCCTCATTAGGTTCATAGTCAAACAGGGCTTTGATAAACATCTGGAAGGAAGAGTGTCTTATTTAAGATTAACAAATCCTTAAATTTTAATCTACAGCTTTCTCCCATTTTATTACTTTTTACTGCACAGAAAACAAGCTATGCAATGTTAACATTTTTCAATGCAAGATATTTATGGATGGTGTAGAAGACTTTACAGACATTCTATAAAACACAGGTAAACTAGTCCTTACCTTGCCTTCTTTAGCTGGTGTGTCCTCTTTGATACTGGGTATGATTTTAAATGTAATTGCGCCTTGAGACTGAGCCTGAGATATATTGGCCGTGGGGGGGGGGGGGGAATAAAAAAAAACCATAATAATAAGTGCCTAAAACCATAAGCAACACTGCCAAGTCTAAAAGCAAACAAAAAAAGCGGATTCAAGGATAGCCATGGTGTAGACCAAACATAATCCATGGAGTTATTTAATGTGGGCCACTTACCTTTAGTATAGAACTGAAGCCTAGCTTGCAGTGTTCTGTTTTGACACTTGCAGGTACCGAACAGATAAAGATAGCATACTGGGGCCGGAAGCTACAACTTCATATTAAAAGAGGAGGGCAAATACAAATGGTTCAATTCTGTGTCAGTTAGGTGCAGCCTTGAGGTTCCTGGCAAAGTCTGGCTATCCATGGTATAACCCAACAAACATTTCACTACTCATAAAATGTATAAAAACTGCCAAACAAGTTTGTGACACAAAATATAAAACTTTTTCAAGGAACGTTTTTTGGCAAGTTAAAAAGACCAGAAAGTGGGAAACATGTTTGAACTGACTATTAGGGGAAGGGGAAACTATGAAGCCCCCAAACAAGTTTAACAATCAAGCACCACCTCACCTATTCCCCTTTCCCAAGCTTCCATTTAATGTGTGTGCCTGACTGTAGTTTACTTAAAAACCACAATATATTCCCTCTGCCTCAGTGACATTTTACTATTGAAGGAAGTGCTAATCAGCTGGAGACTCTCCTACTATTGCATGCAGCTGAAGCATTCAATAAAAGCTAGTCAAGTGCAAGAGAGCCAACGATATTAAGCAAAATGGAAACAGGCCTGTCCACTACCAAGTGAGACATTTCTGCCTGCAAGCTTGAAATATAAAAGCTCTGTGTTTGATAAAAAGGAGCCAAGTTCTTATTCCAACAGCAACAGGACTGGAAACAATAATACCATTACCAGCGAAAGGGATCTAACTTGCTTCTGATTTTTATACTATAGGTCTCCAGTGTAAATGGGAGAAACGTTCAAAACTTTGCTTCTGTTAATGTGTTTCTGAAGATGGCCATTAAATAACAATTTTGCAGGTAAACAACACTTTTGAAGGGAACACAATTACAGAGCATACGTACTATTTGGTAGAATGACCGTTACTACTGTTAATCGTGCAGTTTTCTAGGCAATATATAACCAGCCAGTTGGTTTAGCAGAACAGCTATATGTTAACTTATGCAATGAAGAACTCTAAACAGAAACGGTAACCTATTTATTTATTTATAAAATAATTTAATACCCTGCCCCCTCCTGCTCCAAGCAGCCCAGGGTGGCTTACAATATTTAAACACATAAAAACAGTAAAATCATAAAGTACAATAAAAAGGGAGGCACCAAACCAAACCACCCCCTCCCCCCTCGCCAAAAGCCAGGTGGAGCAGCCAGGTTTTACAGATACAACGGAAGAAGTTCTACAGCCTAGGTGCAGCCACCGAGAACACCCTCTCCATAGTGGGTGCTCCATAGTGCCCCCACTAATTTTTGCTAGCGGAGGTCATCGATCGGCTGGCTCCCAGGCATCTGTTCTCTGAGCATGAGCGGTGCAGGACCCCATGGTTCATGGACGATCTGTGACGGCTGAAGCAGGAAGGGTGGTGGTTGGAGAAACGGTGGCGTTAGACCAGAACTGAAGATTGCAGCATAGTTTGACAGCCTATGCGGTGGCTGTGCAAACAGCAAAGAAGGTTTTTTTTGCTGCCCTCATGCATCCGCGAAGTGCCGTCCACCTGAGTTTTTCTGAGTGGTGAAGGGGCTGGGCAGTCTGGCCTGTCTCCACCTGGAACTGGAGTCTTCCAGCGTTTGTAGTGACAAGTTTGTAGACTAATTTGCAGACAAAATCACTCACATTCACTGCAGCTTCGACAACACATTTGATACAGTAGAGAAACCAGAGGTAACAAATGCCCCATCTTGGCTTGTTTTATGGGATCAGTTTCAGCCTGTCATTCACTGATGCTAAGGATGTCCTGGGGTCAGTCAGGGCCACATCTTGTGAATTAGAACCATGCTTGTCCTGGCTGGTTAAGGCTAGTCGGGAGACACTGGGGCCGTTGTTGGTTGGGGTAGTCAATGTCTCCCTTCAGGAGGGCAGGGTTCCCAGCCGTGGTGCAGCCGTTGCTAAAAAAATCCCCATCTCTTGACATTGACTCCCTGGTCAGTTATCGGCTAGTCCAGTTATTGAACAGGTAGTGGCCCAGCAGCTCCAGGCACATATAGATTGGGTCAGTTTTCTAGATCCCTCACAGTCTGGCTTTCATTCAGGGCCTGGCACTGAGACTGAGCTTGTGGCTTTGGTTGACGACATTCGCTGTGAGTTAGACTGGGGTTGCTCAACCTTTTTGGTCTTATTAGATCTTTCCACTGCATTTGATACCATTGATCAAGAGATGCTGGTGGCCCGCCTGTGGGACCGTGCTAGGATTGGCGGAGTTCTTCTTGAATGGTTCTGCTCTTTCCTGGCCAGGAGATCTCAGCGTGTGGTACTGGGAGAGTGTTCTTCATCCCCCCGGGATCTCACGTGTGGTGTCCCGCAGGGTTCTACTCTGTCCCCTCCTGTTCATCATGTATATGCAGCTTTTGGATGAGGTCGTAAGAGGTTTTGGTGTTCGGTGTCATCAACATGCTGATGACACCCAACTCTAGCTCTCATTTTCAGCTGACCCAGGTCCGGCAGTCTCATTGCTTATCTGGTGTTTGTGACAGCTGTGGGGGACTGGATGAGGATAAGCCATCTGAAGCTGAATCTTGACAAGACAAAGGTTATGCTGGTGGGGAGGGCTAACAGGGTGGAGGTTGGGGGTTCATCCCTCCCTGGTCCCACAGTTTCGTAGTCTGGGGGTGCTCCTCTACTCGCAGCTCTGCCTGGATGCCCAGGTGGCAGCTGTGACGATGAGCGCCTTTTGCCATTTACATCTGGTATGACAGCTTCAGTCATATTTATTTATTTACATTATTTACACCCCACCTCTCCTGCCTAGGCAGCTTGAGTCGGCTTACAAAAATTAAAACATTTAAAAATATACATAAAAGGGAAGCATAAGAATAAAAATAAAAAATAAAACCCCCATCCTCACCCACCTCCCTTACCAAAGGCCTGACGGAACAGCAAGGTCTTACACTGTCGTTGAAATGAAGAAGGTCCGGGGCCGCCCAGGCCTCCCCCAGAAGGGAGTTCCACAGCCTAGGCGCCACCACCAAGAACACCCTCTCCATTGTAGCCCCCCGCACCACCTGGGGGACATCAAGAAGGGTGCTCCCAGAGGACCGCAGGGTTCAATCCAGGACATGCAGAGTGAGGCAGTCTCGCAGATAGGAGGGGTCCAGACCATATAGGGCTTTATAGTTAAACACCAACACTCTGAATTGAGGCCTGAAAGACTATCAGCAGCCAGTGGAGAGCACGGAGCACTTGTGTAATGTGCTCACGGTGACCCATCCCGGTAAGGAGATGGGCTGCCACATTCTGCACCAGCTGCAGTCTCCAGACTGTCACCAAAGGTAGCCCCATGTAGAGCGCGTTACAATATTCTAATCTTGAGGTGATGAAGGCATGGATGACAGTGGCCAGGTCAGAGTCCGAGACATATGGTCGAAGCCGTCACACCAGATGTAATTGGCGAACTCCAGACTCTGACCTGGCCACCATCATCCATGCTTTCCTCACACCGAGGTTGGACTATTGTAATGCGCTCTAAGTGGGGCTACCCTTGGTGATGACTCCGAGACTGCAGCTGGTGCAGAATGCGGCCGCCCGTCTCCTTATAGGGATGGGGCCCCATGAGCACATAACTCCTGTGCTCCGTTTGCTGCACTGGCTACCTACAGTCTTCCAGGCCCAATTCAAGGTGTTGGTTCTTACCTATAAAGCCCTAACTGGCCTGGGCCCCACTTATCTGCAGGACCGCCTCACCTCCCGGGCCCTGGATCGGCCCTTGCGGTCAGCGCCCTTCTTGAAGTCCCCCGTGTTCAGCAGGGGGGGGCGACGTTGGAAAAGGGCGTTCTCTGTGGCAGCAACACAGCTGTGGAACTCCCTCCCCGTGGAGGTCCGCTTGTCCCCGGATCTTCCCTCCTTCAGGTACTGCTGTAAGACCTGGCTTTTTAAACAGGCTTTTGGCAGGGGAGATGGGTAAGGGGAAGGAGGGTTGTGGTTTTTGTGACCTTTTAGATATTTATATAACTGTTTTTATATTTGTTATTGTTTTATTGTACGCCACCCCGAGCTGCCAGAAGCAGAAAGGGGTGGGATAAAAATGTTTGTATAAATAAATAAATACATAAATACCACCACCAAATCTTAGCTTAAAGGATGTTTTAAAAAAATAAAATAAACACCACCACCACACAAATCATTCAGCATTAAACTCTTGGAAGCAATCATGAGGGTCATTGAGTCAAGTCCCGTTTGGTGCAGGGGTACACACACCACTCCCACACCTTGCATGCACCCAGAGAATAGAGCATATTGGAGACATACTAAAACAAATAAGGATTCCTCATTGGAAAAAATAGATGCAACATGAATGCCAATTGGAAAGAACAAAGCTCTGTGAATGCCAATAGCCCTTACTGGGCAGTAAAGCAATACAGTGGAGATGCATCTCTTTAAAAAAGGGAGAATAGAGGGAGGAGATGGAATGCCAAAAAAGGACAGAGGTATGCGTGTGTGTATTTGGGGGTGGGGGAAAATAAAAAGTGCTAACATAGAAAGACTGGGAGGGAGCCAAGAGTAGGTGTTAGGATGACATGGGATTGGTTGGGATCACAGCAAAGAGGCCACCAGGAGCAACTGAAATGGCAACTGGGACTGGGTAGAATGGCAGAGAGGATAACACCAGGAGCAGCTAGAATGGTGGGGGCCTGAAATCAACCCCTTGTCATTCCTCATCTCTCTGCCACTTGTCCTTGTCATTCCAACAACATCCCCTGTCTTTCAACACATTCTCCGCCAATCCCATTGTTATTTCATTGGGGCCTCTTTACCACATCCTTATCATTCCATGTAGTTACCATGACATTCTGTGCACCCTCACCGACACTGTTATTCAATTCAGTCTTTGGCTAGTTTGTCGCCTACTTTTTTCTTCTATTCACCCACCCATTACTCATTGTCCCTTGCCATTCCACCCAGTTCCCACTAATTCCACCCCCAACACCATCAGAGTCAATCCACTTTTCCGCTTTGACTCTCTCCTTGCCATTGCGCCACCTCCCCATCACCTTCTCTTCGTCATTCCAGTTACATGAGTGCCCCTCTCATCATTCTATCTCACCCTCTTTTACTGGCATACTCTGTCATTCCATTCAAACATTTGTCATTACACAATTCAAAGCTTCCTCCCTGTCACTTCACAGTATTCCTCGGCATACCACCAAGTCCCAGTGACTTCCTTCCAGTCATTTCATCCAGCTCTCATCATCCTAGCTGCTGCTGTTGGCCTTCTCTTTGTCATTCTATCCAGTCCCTCGCCATTCCCCCCGCTCACGGCAGCCTCGTTACTACATACAATCCCCCGGTCATTCCAGCTGTGGGTGAGGGTGTCCTCTTCAACATTCTATTCATTCCCAGAGGCCTCCTTCCATTCATTTCACCCAGTCTACATTCATTCCGGACACTCCCGGTGGACTTCTCCTTGTCATCCCAGCCACTCCCCTTCATTCCAGGCGTTCCCCAGGACCTATTCCCTGTCATTCCACCCTCCCTGCTCCCACTTCAAGCCATTCCCATAGGCCTCCTTCCCATTATTCCACCCAGTTCCTCTTCATTTTAGGTCCTCCTGGTGGTCTCCTCAGTGTCATTCCACCCAGTATGCAATTTTGTGAAGCAGCTAATGCAAAACAATGAGGCCAATTAAAATAATGATTTTAAATATGAATCTTCATATATACATATAGAAGATGTATTAATTTCTTGATAAGAGATGTTTTTAAGTACAGCCTCAATAGTGCATTCATTTTCCCATTTAATGGAACATTTATTTTGTATACTGTCACTATACCAACTACTGATTTCAGCCCCCCGACCCCATCAACATCCCTCCTGATCAGCCCTTGTGTGGGGCTAGTTTGCAGGGAATTAGACATGGCAGGAAGCGAGCTGGGGCCAGGGTTCACCCACTCTTTCAGGTGGCCAGCTTCAGTGGGGGAGGGGAGGGGAGGGCCCAAGTGGAGGAGAGGAGGACCCAGTTCCGGAGAACCAGCGCCAGGACACTCGGCTGAACCTGACTCCGTTCAAGCTGGCTTTAGCCAAGGTGTTCTGGGGGTGTACAAGGTGTCCTGTAATCAATGTATTGATTACAGGCTGAGGTTTGGCTGAGTCCAGCTGCACCTCCAGATATCCCAGCCCATCTTCCTTGTGGGTCATCTGGCTCCAGAAGTGAGTTTTCTCCTAGGCCAGGCTTAGACCCTAAGTGACAAAGATTCTCTGTGGTCTCAAGAGCAGCTCCTTATCATCATGCAGGCTACCATCCAGGAAGGGGAGTGGGAAGAATATTATATATTAAAAATTCACACTATTCCATTCCTCACATCTAAAAAAAACCTTGGAAATTTCTTAATCAGTTTAAAAAAAAAAAAAAAAGTTAAATGCAGGATCATTAAAAAAAACCCACACCATTACATTTTTCAAAATACATTAAACTGTTTAACAATATGCACTAAGACAAAATTTACATTCCAAAAAGCATGGAAATTATACTTATTTATACAAATTAATCCAATAACTTTATTGACTATTCCAATCACTAATACAACTTACATTTATAATTAACCATACTTCTCTACATTGTTCCAATAAAGACTTAGACTGAGATCCAGCTAACCGTTGGTGCTGGGAGAAGCTGCGCCAGTGGACGGGAAACAGCCGCAGCGCCAGATCCGCCTCCAGGCCCTGCACCATTGAGGGGGAGCTGGAGGAGGTGGAACCAGGGAAGGAGCAGCAGGATGGGGGGCTGGAAGGGGTGCCCTGACCTTCTGAAGCTGCTGCAGGCCAGCCCAGGCAGCCCCCGAGCCTAACCCACAGTGCTCGTCCTCGATCGCAGGAGCCCTGGAGCCAGGTCACATAGGGAACTGTCCAGGGCTATCACAATCGAGGACGAGTGCTGTGGGCCGGATTTGGGGGCTGCCTGAGCCAGTGCATGCAGCAGCTTTTGAGTGTCAGGGGGCCAGTGCATGGTTCCCTATGGCTGTGACTGCCTTACACCTGCTCTGAGCAGGCGAAACTCCCTGCTGGCACAGCTGGTCTGTTCACAGGGGGTGGGGCAGTGGGCTTCCCCATGGAGGTAAACCCCGTTGGCGTGTCCACTAGCCCTAGGGAGCCTGCCTTGGGGTTGTGAACCCTTTGAATGGGCAATGTTCCCCACTCTACTGCTGGGGCAGGTGGCATGGCTCCCCTGTTTAATGAAGGGGTGTGACCATGGGCCAGTAGAACTCCGCTTCCGCCGGCGCCCATAAACCCCAGCTCCTGGCCACTTGCTATCCTTCAGCCCCTCCGCAGGCACACGGCCCCTTGCGCCGGCAGGGGGACTGAGCCGGATCGTGGTCTTAGTCTTCCAATGACTAGTTGTTTATTCTTTCCATAATTACTTATATTTAGAGTCACCAACTTGCCACCTCAACATCACAATTAATACACTGCGTTAAACTCTGCCGTTTCAGGCACATATTACAACTTGAGATTATAGAACTACTTAAAAAATGATAAGTCCAATTAATTATTTACATACATTTATATTAATAAAATTAGATTAAAACTGGCCTACGTAGAAATATAAGAGTTTAATGCAGTGTATTAATTGTGATGCTGAGGTGGCAAGTTGGTGAATCTAAATATAAGTAATTATGGGAAAAATAAATAACTAATCATTGGAAGATGAAGTCCTTAGCCCTTTTTACACAGGCAGCCATGAGTGGGGGGGATGGGTGTGCTACCGCATTTAGCGTGCGCTAGGGCTGTAGCGGAATGTCGCAGCGGTCGCTATTTCCGCCGGAAACAGCGTTTCCGCAATTAGTGGTACGGCGTGGCAGAGGTTTTCGTTCCACTAGTTTCATTCCACTACTTCCGCAATTCCGCTAATTTCATTCCGCTACTTTCATGGGCTTTGCAAAATAACGGAAACATGACATTTTCGCTACTTCTGCCATTCCGCCAGCGTCACAAAAAAGCGGAACAGCGGTTTTCCGACAGTTTCCGCAATTTTTCCGCAATTCTGCAATTTGCAGAATGCCGGCGGAATTAGCAGAATGTCCGCAGAAAAGCTGCGGTGTGGCGTGGGCAATTCCGAAATGGCGGAATGGAATCACGGCACGGTAACAGCTGCAGCCACATCAGCCCTAGTGTGCGCCCTTTCCCACGGACACACACCCATCTCCACCCACGGAGCCTCCTCTGTTTTTCTGGATGACTTTGTGGGTGGAGATGGGTGTGTGTCGGGACCGTGCACGCACCCCCCACCCACCGTCCATACTATTTGCATAGATAAACAACCTTCCCCCCAGCCACTGCCACAAAGTGTACACGGACCCCCCAATATCGCACACCCAGCACATGTAAAAATGGCCTTAATTGGAACAATGTAAAGAAGGACGGATAATTATAAATGTAAGTTGTATTAATAATCGGAATAGTTAATAAATAGTGATTGGATTAATTTATATAAATAAGTATAATTTCCATGCTTTTGGGGGTTTAAATTCTGTCATAGTGCATATTGTTAAACCATATAATGTATTATTTTTTTTAATATTTTTTTTAAAAAAAATATACTGTGTTGTTGTTTTTTTTAAACGATCCTGCATTTAACATTTTTTTTAAACTTGAAAGTTTTGTTGATTAAGTTAAAATAAGTCTGTGACTTACCAATATTTGTATTACTTCTTCGGGCTTTTTATCATCTACAGGAATCCCATTGACTTCCCTGAGTTCATCACCAACATGAATAAGACCTATGTAATAAAAAAATGTAAATAGGTATTAATGCTTATTGTATTTAATACAAAATCTGCACAGTATACATTTTTCTTTTGTTCTCTAATATATGGCCCTCTCTAAAGTGAAGCCACTGATCTATACATCTTTCTTCCATGTGCTCTACAAGAATGAATATACAGCAAGTAGCCATTTCTCTCATGGAGAGAAATGTCCTGCTCTCTGTCTGACACACCCAACTTCCAATCAGTGAACAGAAATGCACCGAACAGGTGTTTTGTGGCTGTTTTTGTTTCCTTCCTCTCATGCTACTTTGCTGTTAAAGAGATGCTCTGAGTTACTGAAAATGACTTGCACTCAGATTTAGAATTAAAATCTATGGAATGCTGAGTACCCTCAACTGATCAATACGACATTCAGCAAGTTGTGAGATTAGGTCTGCTTGTTGTGACATATTAGTGCTTTTTGTATTTCTTACTATACCAATGGAAGCATTCCACTATGCTTGAATGACAAAGAAAAATATTTACTTGACTTAATTCTAAATAACAAATATCTGTTGTTCATTTTTTCTATTCAGTACCACTTTTTCTGTCTTAGCACTTAACATCTGCCAGAAAGATTCATTTTTATCTTACATTTTCTTTATTCTGTTAGTGAAAGCTACTTTGATCTATTTTTAAAATGCTTGGAACGTAACCCATTTCTCCACAAGAGAAAGTAGGATTTATTTATTTATACAATTGATATGCTGCCCCTTCCTGTCTCAGGCATCTCAGGGCGGCTCACAATATATTAAAACATTTAAAACATTAAAACATTAAAATAAACCATAATATTATGGTTTGTGCCGCCGATCTCATGGGCATTATGGAAACCTGGCTGGACCTTGAGTCGGGGCCTGTCTTGGCTGACCTTGTTCCAGCCGGGTGTTCCGTGCAGCATCAGCCACGGTTAGAGGGACGGGGTGGGGGCGCGGTGTAGCTATGATTTTTAGACAGTGGTGGTCAGTTAGGAGATATCCGGTGCAAACTATGGTAGGGATTGAGGTTCTTCACCTGGTGTTCGATTTGGCGGGGGACAGTTTGGGGGTGCTGCTCGTATACCATGCACCTACCTGTATGACAGGTTCTCTACATGCTCTGGCAGAGGTGGTGCCGGGAGTGGTGTTGCGGTCCCCAAAGGCATCAGTCTGGGGGGGGATCTCAACATTCACACTGATGCCGGTCTCTTGGGAGGGGGGGAGAACATGAGTTCATGGCCACCATAGGAACCATGGGCCTGTCCCAGATGGTCAGTGGCCCGACACACCGGGGGGGCATATTCTTGATCTCATGTTTTCCACCGGCCTTGAGGCGGGTGCTCCGCTATTGGGGGAGATATCAACGGTGCCCTTGTCATAGTCGGATCATTATCTCCTATGGATATCTCTCTCAGCGCATGTCTGCCCCTGGAAGGGTGTGGAGCCAGTTTGAATGGTTCACCCCCGGAGGCTAATGGAACCGGAATGGTTCCAGTTGGCCCTCGGGGAGTTACTTTCTGACCTTGCGTTCGGGCTTGGCTATCCCCTCCCCAAAGGTATGCCCTATGCTTGTTTGTCCCCCTTCTCTTGTACGTGTTCCTTGCCTGTTAGTCCCCCTTGTCTTGTGTGTGTGTTCCGTGCCTATTAGTCCCCCTTGTCTTGTGTGTGTGTTCTGTGCCCATTAGTCCCCCTTGTCTTGTGTGTGTTACATACGTCTTAGTTCCCCCCTGCTCAGTGTGAGCCTATGCTTAGTTCTCCCCACCACTCAGTGTGAGCCTATGCTTGGTTCTCCCCACTGCTCAGTGTGAGCCTATACTTAGTTCGCCCCGGCTCTGTGTGAGTCTCTACTTAGTTCCCCCTGGCTCAATGTGAGCCTATGCTTAGTTCCCCGCTGCTCTGTGTGAGCCTATGTTTAGTTCCCCTGTGCTACGTGAGCCTAGGCTTAGTTCCCCTTGCTTCCAGGGTACTGGTTAACTCGCCAGCTTCCCTACCTTGAGTATCCTGGCCTGTACCCTTGTGGCTGGGTTCTTCCTAACTCCCCTTCCACTAGTTACCCCTGCGAAGCTTCCCATTCGTGGGATCCTCACGTCCCTGTGGTGGGTTCCCCCTCTGGCTCCGGATCCTGGCCTCAATGATGAGTCGCGTGCCTTCTTAGACCAGCATGTCTGGTAGAGATGCTCAGTACACAATCTCTTGGGTACAAGAGAGCGACTGCGAGGTTTCAGGGGCTTGCCTTGAGGACACCCTTTCCCCCCCTGTACCCGGACCTTGATTCCTCCCACCTTGTTTCCCTCTCCCCGGCTCCATCCCCTGGAGCCTGATAGTCCTGGCCTTCCTTCTCCCTCCTTGTTCCCCCCCAGCTTCGTACCCCGGAGCCTGACACCAGCCCAGACCCCACAGTCTCCATGCTTGTTCGATGTCTGATGGCTGTGGGGGATTGGATGAGGGCTAATTGACTGAAGCTGGATCTCGACAAGATGGAGGTGATGCTGGTGGGGAAGGCGATGGAGTTAACGGCCCCCATCATTGGTAGGGTCTGTCCTCCATTCGTTTCCCAGGTACGGAGTCTGGGGGATACTCCTCAATGCACAGCTCTGCCTGGATGTCCAGGTGGAGGCTGTGGCGAGGGGTGCCTTTTGTCAATCTGGTGCGTCGGCTTAGGCTGTACGTGTCGGACTCCGACCTGGCCACCATCATTCATGCTTTCATCACCTCTAGACTAGACTATGGTAACGCACTCTATATGGGACTACCCATGACGACGGCCCGGAATCTGCAGCTGGTGTAGAATGCGGCGGCCCATCTCCTGGTGGGACTGGGCCACAGGGCGCACATTACACCAGTGCTCCGTTCTCTGCACTGGCTGCTGACAGTCTTCCGAGCCCGATTCAAGGTGTTGATTTTAACCTATAAAGCCCTAAACGGTCTGGGCCCTGCCTATCTACGAGACTGCCTTACCCCCCGGGTATTGGACCGGCCCCTGCGGTCATTTGGGGATGCTCTTCTTGTGGTCCCCGAGTCTTCCGGGGGGCCACACAGGGAAGGGCGTTCGGTAGCCACACCAAGGCTGTGGAGCTCCCTTCCGATGGGGGTGCATCTGACCCTGGACCTCCCCTCCTTTGTAAAAGCTGCAAGACTTTGCTGTTCCGCCAGGCGTTTGGTAGGGGAGATGGGTAGGAGGTGGGGGGGGGGAGGAGAGGGATGAGGGTGTAGTGGTGTGTTTTATAGTTTTATTATTTTGGTTGCTTAGATACGCTGGGGCGGGATACTAAATGCTTTTAATAAATTTAATAAGAAATAATTTCAGTTAAAACAATGTAAAACCACATTCCTCTCCCCCACCCCCCCAACCCCATCTCCCTGGGGAGAGGCCTGGCGGAACAGCCAGGTTTTACATTGTCTGCAGAAAGAGGGGAGGTCGACAGCCAAGCGGATCTCCAACAGGAGTTCCACAGCTGCGGCGCACACCCTCCTCATAGTAGAAACCTGTGGAAACCCCGAGGAGGGCACCCCCAGCTGACCGCAGGGGCCGCTCCAGGACCCAGAGGGTGAGGCGGTCCTGCAGATAGATTTATTTTATTTATTTATTTTATAAATTTATACCCCGCCCCTCCTGCAACGCAGCTCGGGGCGGCTTCCAACATAAAAACAATAAAATACAATAAAAACCATCTAAAAACAATCAGATATTAAATATTAAAACAGGGCTAGACAAAAACAAATGGGTAGGGGACTAAAAACCTCCCTCCCCACCCTCCCTCCCAAAGGCCTGGGCAAACAGCCAGGTCTTACAGTTTCGCCGAAATGTTAAAAGGCTAGGGGCCAGGCGAGCTTCCTCCGGAAGGGAGTTCCACAGCCGCGGTCCCACCACCGAGAATGCCCTCTCCATCGTGGCCCCCCGCTTAACACGGGGGACCTCCAGGAAGGCACCCCCGGCAGACCGCAGGAGCCGCTCTGGGGCGCGAAGGGCGAGGCGGTCCCTAAGGTATGAGGGGCCGAGACCGTATAGGGCTTTATAGATCATCACCAGGACCTTGAACTTGGCCCGGCACACTATCGGCAGCCAGTGCAGAGCTCGGAGCACCGGTGTAATGTGCTCCCGGCGACCCGTCCCCGTAAGAAGACGAGCCGCCGCATTCTGCACCAGCTGCAGCCTCCGGGCCAAGAACAAGGGAAGCCCCACGTAGAGCGCGTTGCAGTAGTCGAGCCTCGAGGTGACGAAGGCATGGATGAGGGAGGCCAGGTCCGGGCCAGAGACATACGGACGCAGCCTACGTACCAGATAAAGCTGGCGGAAGGCAGCCTTAGCGACTGCCTCCACCTGCCGCTCCAGCCGCAGGTCTGCGTCCAATATGACCCCCAGACTCCGGACCTGCTGAGCTACAGGGGGGCAAACCCCCCCAACCAGGGGGGCCACCACCCCCTTCGCCCTCCCCACCACCATCACCTCCGTCTTATCTGGGTTGAGCTTCAGTCTGCTCCGCCGCATCCAATCCGCCACGGCCTCCAAACATTGGGATAGCACCGAGACAGCAGGGTCTGGGTCAGTAGAAAACGAGAGGTACAGCTGAGTATCATCAGCATACTGGTGACATCGCACCCCGAACCCTCTCACGACCTCCCCCAAGGGCTGCATATAGATGTTAAATAATAATGGAGACAAGATCGATCCCTGCGGAACGCCACACGGTAAGGCGCGGGGGCTCGATGTTTCCTCCCCCAACACCACCCGCTGGCTCCTCCCCGAGAGGAATGAACGGAACCATTCAAGAACAGTCCCGTCCAGACCCCCCCGGTCACGCAGTCGTCTCAACAGCAGCCCATGGTCCACGGTGTCAAAAGCGGCCGAGAGATCGAGCAGGATGAGAAATGTCGAACATCCCGCATCCATCTCCCGGCGGAGGTCGTCCACCAAGGCCACCAACGCCGTCTCGGTGCCATAGCCGGGGCGGAACCCAGATTGAAAAGGGTCAAGGAGCCCGATATTATCTAGATGACCCTGGAGCTGGAGCGCCACTGCCCGCTCAATAACCTTCCCTAAAAAGGGAAGGTTAGAGACAGGTCGGTAGCTGGCGAGCGCGTCTACGTCCAACGATGGTTTTTTCAGCAGGGGGCGCACCACAGCCTCTTTTAAGCAAGGCGACAACCTCCCCTGCCGAAGGGACGCATTCACCACCCTCGCCAGCACCGTCCCCAACGTCTCCCCGGAAGCTTTTATTAACCAGGACGGGCATGGATCTAGTTGACAACACGTGGCCCTCACAGACCCCAGGACATCCACCACATCGGCTGGCGTCACTTCCTGAAACTCACCCCATAAAGATGGACCAGACGGACCCTCCGCCCCCCCGCGCTCTTCCCCTACTGCTATCAACCCAGCGTCGAAATCGGCCTGAATCCGAGCGATCTTGTCTGCGAAGTAGATGACAAACTCCTCACAGCGGGCCCGGGACAAGTCCCCATCCAGGCGGAGGGAGGCCGGACTAACCAGCCCCCGCACCACCCGAAACAGCTCCGCTGGACGCGACTTCGCAGACGCTATGAGGACGGCGAGGAATTCCTTCCTCGCCGTCCTCACAGCCTCCACATAGGACCGCAAATGGGCCCTATGGAGAAGACGATCGGAGACAGACCGAGTCCGACGCCAGCGTCGCTCTAGCCTCCTGCCCACACGCTTCATACACCGCAGCCCCTCAGTAAACCAAGGGGTCCTGCGGTGACGAGACCGAGGCAGAAGGCGCCTCGGAGCCACCCTGTCAATGGCCTCCTCCAGCAAGATGTTCCAATGCCGGACCAGCTCATCCACAGAGTGACCGTCCACATCCAGGGTAAGCTCCCTCAGGACCTCCTGGAACCGCTGGGGTTCCATCAGCCTCCGAGGGCGGACCATCCTAACTGGTCCCTTCCCCTTCTGGAGGGGGCGCGCTAAAAGACCGGCCTGAAGGAGGTAATGGTCCGTCCACGACAAGGGCACCGCTGTCACCTCCCCCACAACCGGACCCCCCGCCTCAAGGCCAGAGCCGAAGATCAGGTCGAGGATATGTCCCCCCACGTGGGTCGGGCAGATCACCTCCTGGGACAAGTTCATAGTTGCCATGGCGGCCATGAACTCCCGCTCCGCCCCAACAAGGCCGGCATCGGCGTGGACGTTGAAGTCCCCCAGAACCAAAGTCCTGGGGGAGCCCAACACCACCTCCGAGGCCAGCTCCGCTAGAGCGGCAAGGGATGCCGCCGGGCAGGAAGGGGCCCGGTACACCAGCAGCACCCCTAGCTTGCCCCCAGCCAAATCGAACACCATGTGCAGGACCTCTACACCCATAATCTCCTGCACTGGATACCTCCTAACAGGCCAGTCCTCCCTAAAAACAATCGCTACACCCCCTCCCCGGCCGCCCATGCAGGGCTGATGCTGCACAGCATACCCAGCTGGAACAAGATCCACCAAAGTTGGACCGGCCAGATCATCCAGCCAGGTCTCCGTGATGCATGCGAGGTCCACGGCCCCATCCAAGATTAAATCATGGATAACTGGGGCTTTAAAGGTCAGCACCAACACCTTGAATTGTGCCTGGAAACCTACCGGCAGCCAGTGCAGAGCGCGAATCACCCATGTTATATGCTCGTGTTGGCCCATCCCCGTTCAGAGACGGGCCGCTGCATTCTGCACCTGCTGTAGTTTCTAAACCAATACCAAGGGTAGCCCCACATAGAGCGCATTGCAGTAATCCAGTCTCAAGGTAATAAAAGTCTGGATGACCGTGCCAGATCCGAGTCTGAGACATACGGCCTAAGCCGACACATCAGATGTGACTGGAGAAATGCTCCTTTCACCACAGCCGTCACCTGAGCATCCAGGCGGAGCTGTGGGTCCAGGAGCATCCCCGGACTCCGGACCTGAGAAACCAGGGGGGGAGGGGGGAAGACCCCATCAATGATGGGGGCCACCACCACCTCGGCCTTCCCCACAACCATCACCTCCGTCTAGTCAGGATTTAGTCTCAGGCAGCTCGCCCTCATCCAATCCCCTACAGTTGACAAACACTGGGTAAGCACCAAGACTGCAGGTCCTGAGTCGGAGGAAAATGAAAGATATAGCTGGGTGTCATCAGCATATTGATGACAACTCACTCCATACTCCCTAACAACGTCCTCCAAAGGCTGCATGTACATGCTGAACAGGAAAGGGGATAGGATGGAGCCCTGCGGTACTCCACACGAGGGCCCCAAGGGGGGGGCCAGAGAGATGAAAACTCCGCCAGCACCACGCGCTGGGTTCTCCCGGTCAGGAATGAGCAGAACCATTCAAGAACAGTCCCGCCAATCCCTGCCGGTCCTGCAACTGAGTCACCAACAACTCATGATCAACGGTATCAAATGATCAACGGTATCAGATTTAAAGAATTCCCCACTATTTAACAGCCTCTTAATTACTGAAACCCAAAAAACTAAAACAGGGAGCTACAGGAATGCGATTCAATCCACTTTGAGTAACTTGATGTTTTATATTCGGCGCAGTGCCTTTAGCATATGTTTCCAGAACGTTTATTTCATTTTACAACTATATTCTTCCTCTGACAGAGAGGATTGCTGTGCTGGTTTGTTAACCATTGTTACTCCATTCTGTAACAAGTGTGATAAGTTTCACATATAAAATTTAAACAGGCAGTAAGTTGTTTTATTTGTTTATATATAAACACACACAATTTGTGAAATAGTGTAATTCATGAAACTTTTACCATAAGATGCGTGTTATGCTAACATGAAATCTTCTGTGTAACATGTGAGTGTATACATGTTCACGGACACACACACTCTTTTGTCAGAATTTGCTTTTGCAGGATACCTATACCTACAATTTTTAATTAACCACATAACTGCGCCGCCGCTGTGGAACCCCCTCGCATTGGAGATCTGCTTGGCTCCCCTCTTTCCGCAGACAATGTAAAAGCTGGCTGTTCCGCCAGGCCTTTCCCGAGGGAGATGGGGTGGGTGGGTTGGGTTAGGGTAAGGTGGGGGATGTGGTTTTACATTGTTTTAACTGAAATTATTTATACCACTGAAACCATCACTGCTGTTTTTTGTGAAGAAAGGACCTAAAACATAACTGATTGAGCTAAATAGGTGAACTGGCTCATATAAAACCCAACTTTGTCGAAAACCTTCAACTTTTAACTTTTGAAAAAAGTGATTACTTGTTTTAAATGTTGCACATTATTTAATCTCATGTATTTATTAAAGTGCAGTATTTCCCACAAAATTGTTGTGGAGAAGGTTATTGTAATGATGACCCACATAGAATCCAAAAGAAAACCTATGCTATAAATTGTCTGAATGCTTAACAAAACTAGGCCATTTGAGATCTGTCCATTAGACAGCTCATTCACTTTGAGAGTGTCAACATTCCTGAGCATAAGTCTTTCAAGTCTAATTATTGATAGACAGTTGTTTTTATTTAATAATTAAAACCCATTTAAATTTTTCCATATTTTTTCCAACAAGAACCATCATCACCAGCTCTGCAATAGGCCCTTGGAAGGCTTCCAATCCTTGGTTTTCTTTGTGCAACACCAATAATTCTCCTCACTCAACAGAATAAGGACAGCTTATCTCACTCTTTCCCAATTTATGCAGGATGAATAGAAAAAACACTCTTACCACTTCTGTCTGCAGCTCCTCCTCGCATTATCCTAGCCACCACAATTGCTCCAGTATGTTCATCCCTTTTAATAGTAGCTCCCTTTAAAAAAAATAAAAAATAATACTTTCAGAGTCCTAAAAGTTAAATACATTAGAGTACATTAAATATATTTGCCTAGGAACTAGAGATCTGGATTGGAAGAAACAGACAAATATAAAATATTATACCCAGGAATGAAAAAACAGATACACAAATATAAAATGGGGGACAACAGGTTAAACAATAGTATTGCAGAGAAAAATCTGAGCGTTCTGGTGGATCATACACTAAATACGAGCCAACAATGTGACACGGTTGAGAAAAGGCAAATGCCATTTTGAGCTACATTAACAGATGCATCATATCCAAGACATGAAAGGTAGCAGTGCCACTTTACTTAACATTGGTAAGACCTCACCCGGAATAGTGTGTTTTGGCCATTGTGCTTCAAGGATGCAGACAAATTGGAGAGGATTCAGAGAAGAGCAGCCAAGATGATAAAGTGGCTAGAATGCAAGCCATAGAAAAGGAACTGGGAATGTTTAACTTGGAAAAAAGACAACTAAAACGAGGGTGGGGTGGGAGAATGGATTTAAAGTGCAGCGAGGTAAATTTTGTCAAATATTAGAAAAACCTTCCTAATTATAAGAGCAGTTGGGCAATGGAATAAGTTAGGAAGATCATAGAATTGTCTTCCTTTTATATTTTCAAGAATTGGGTCGACAAGCATCTGTCTGATGTTGCTGGTAGAGGAGATGCTGCCTTGAGGCAGAAATGACCTGAAGGTTCCTTCTAACCCTATAATTCTATTATTAATATCCTGAGAGACCCAGAGAAGTACTTTGTTCCTCAGTTCTTCCTCTGCAAAATGGAAATAGTAGAACTCCACAGTTAAAGTGAGGTGTTCAGATACAGCAATACGGGCCACATAGAAGATAGAAACAGGTCTTGTTCCCAATATATAAGCAATTTGTTTACATATAGTTCAGGGGCGGTCCCTCCCCCAGGGCACTGGGGCAGGTGCCCCCCAAATCCCTCAGGGCCCATGCTTGCTGGGGAGCCAGAAGCTGTTCCTCAGCTGATCCAGAGGCAGCGCGGTCAATTTCCCCGCTTGTCTCAGGTTTTGATTACATTGTAACTCTCCAGCTAGAGAGCAGGATGAGTCATGTGAACAAACCCTGCAGCGAGAGAACTCTGCAAGCAGGAGGGGTTGGAGAGTCAATCATCCTCATGCTGCACTGCTCCCCCCTCCTCTAGCTTTCCACTCACTGGCCAGAGAGGTAAAGGGAGGTGGGGACTTAGAGAATGTCTCCCAAGCCCTTAGAAAGCATGCGCTGGGCGTCGACCCAGAAATGCACTGCTTTCTGGGGGATTGGGGAGGGAGTGGGAAGGTGCCATGTGCTCCTTGGCTGGATTCCTATGGAGAAACCCAGCCAATCGGCAAGGCTTAGGGGGCATGTCTGGGTGCCTTTTCAAAATGCTCTGGCCACCTCATTTTCTCCCCCTGGCCCCTCCTCTACCAGAATGGGGGGGGGGGAGAGAGCTGACTCTTCCCTGCTCCTCCCTCTAGACTCACTAGAGGAGAGGGGGAAGAGATCAGAGTCAGTCAGACTAGAGAGTGAACAGGAGGTCTCATCCTTTCAGAAACCTGGTAAGTTTTGAAAAAAATCCCCTGCCCTGTGCATTGTTTGTTTGTGCTCTTAATCTTTTGTCTTCTTCAATCCCTCCCCACCCCGTGTGTGTGTGTGTGTGTGTACAATGGATGGTTTTGCTGCTTGAGTTTGGATTTTTCTGTGAATGTTGCAGCAACAAGCATGTCCCCGTGCTAGCCATGTGCTTTTTCTGGTTTGTATGTGGGGGGTGGAGAGAGACTGGGGATGTAGGGCTGGAGGGGTGTGTGGAGAAGTTTGGGGTGCAGGTAGGGGGTGCTGGGGCAGTTTGGCTGGGGGGCTGGGGGGGTTTGGGGTGCAGGGAAGTGATGGGGACATGGGGGGTTAACTGGGGAGTGGGGTCAGTTGGGGACACGGGGGAGGGGGCACACTGGGGAGTGAGGGCCACTTGGGGACATGGTGGGGCCACTTCAGGACACACTGGGGAGTGGGGGCACTGGGGTGCACTTGGGGGAGTTGGAATGTGGGTTTTGTTCACTTGATGACGTGGAGCGTTTGTTTTGCTGCTGTCTTTGGGGGTCCCTGGATGCCTTTCTGGGCTTTGAACCTGAGCAGACTTGTGCAAATGGTTTGAGTGTGCAGCTCTGCTGAAACTGACGTTTTAAGCTGTGAATATAACCTGCCTACCCAAATTAAGGTGACTCATTGTTTTTCTTACATCATTTTGCTCAGTGTTTCATGAGGATTAAAATGATACCAAAGCTGTTTTGTTGTGGCCCTGAGGTTTTGTATGTGTTAAACATGGGATCAGGTTTTTTTATCCTGCTATGGCACTACCATTGTTGGACAGAGAGAGAGAGTCGTCCTACTGGAGTCCCATCCACTGAATGGATGAGATGCTAGTAGAAGGGTTCTCTCTGTCTCCAAGTGGCAGGGTTTTACTCAGCAGCAAGGAGTTCCCAGTGTTAACTAATGTTCTGTCCATCAGATATTAACGCTGATAACTCCTAGTTGCTGGATTTTTGGAGGCTCTGACTACAATGGACAAGCCCCACCCTAGAGCTCTGCCAGCCATAAGGTTCCGCCGGCCTTATTGCCCAACCAAACTCAAAACTCACCAGCCTTCACTGATATAGTATCTAGTTAATGTATATATTACTCAAAGCAGAACATCCCACTTGCCCACATAATGGCAGTTATTTGGTGTGCCCATACTGTGGCCAGCAATTCAGTTTCTAGGACTAGCTGCCAAGCTAGAAACTAGCCAAAATACAGGGTTGAAGAGTAGCGGAGGAAGGAGGAACTATTGGCAGACAATTTCTTTTCTTAAAGCTAAACCGTTAAATGTTGATATGATCAAGGATACCTTCAGCTATTTGATTTTGCAGTATTGTTACTGAACATCACACTAGCACTGTCAGGGGATTTAACTGGGAGATGTTAACAAGATGTTAACATTCCCGAAGATCTTGGACATTTTTCTCTCAAAAGTATATGTTATTTTAACCTTCCACTCAGAAAGGGTGAAAACAAACAAGACGTTAGCCCACATTAGCCCACACCAGGTATGTGTCCACCCGCAGAGTTACTGGATGGCTGCCAGACTTTAGCCCGTTCCTGCCATGTGGTGGGCTAACGTCATGTCTGTTTTCACCCAAAATCTTACATGCTGAAATGTGAGCATCAGCATGAAGCTTCTCCAGTCACTATACCTGTAAAGAGAATGCATCTGAAGTGAATGCAAACTGTAATGAAGATCAGCAAAAATACTGACTGTGCATGTGAGCAGATAAATGCCTCCTCACTTGAGTTTGATAAAGCAAAGACCCCTCACTGCAAGCAGACTAGCAGGTGGTATGCAAAGTAATTAGGTAAATTATGGTTTAAGAGGCAGGTTTACTGATAGGCAGTAGGGTTGATAGGGAGAGATGATCCTGAAAGGGAAAAGTTCTCTCATTTTATTTATTTATTTATTTATTTTTCAATTGAATACCCTGCCCTTCTTGCCATCAGGCAGCCCTGGTGGCCCAAAGAAAAGAGGATCTGCCGGATCTCCACTCCACACAAAACAAAGATTTGCATCCTCCTGTGAAGGAGCTGCCTAGAACCTGGCTTGGGAGAGCCTTAGCTCAAAAGGAAAGGGCTGGTGCCCACTTACTGGGCTGAATTTCTTGTATTTGACAGGACTAAGGAAAGACCTGGCCGGCAGAT
Organism: Sphenodon punctatus; assembly: GCA_003113815.1. Taxonomy (NCBI): domain Eukaryota; kingdom Metazoa; phylum Chordata; class Lepidosauria; order Sphenodontia; family Sphenodontidae; genus Sphenodon; species Sphenodon punctatus. The sequence continues at coordinate 2,326,333 of QEPC01010294.1, read as the reverse complement.
ATTAAGCTTAAAACTGTTTTTAGATGATCAAACTGAAAAGTTCTTAAGGTATCATAACAAAAACATTTTAGATCTTTACTAAAATGTTCTATGAATTGTTTGTATGTGTAAACAGATCTTCTAAAAACAGCCTAAAGCATTATGCTGGAGGACTCAGGGGATCTGTTACAAGGGCTGCAGAGCTCTTGTTAATTTCAGTTTTCTCCCTGGCCAGCTCTTGTTAATTTCAGTTCCTTGGTCCCACTGTCACTCTCCTGGCTCTAGTAAAGAGCTCTGCAGCCTGTTTTAAACGTTTACACAACCAAAGCAATTGCTGTGAAACTTTCCAAATTGAAATGTTTCTGTAAAACAGGGGAAAAGGTGTTTTTTTAAAATGACCTAAAGCAGAGAAGTGATGTTAAAAAAAAAGTTTTAAGTGTTTACAGGATCACATTTTAAAACATCCTAGATCAGACTAAGACATTTTAAATAATCATCTAAAAGCAGCCTAAGTCATGTAAGATTGTTACTCAGGCTTGGGCCCTTACATACTGGTTTTTAGGAACGGGTAGTATGGATTCAGATTAATACATACTCTGTCCGTACCAGTTACAGATCTCCACCCCACCCCTGTGCTCTGGCAGGCACTTACTGGCCTCAGAGGGTTTGATTGACGTTCCGCTGGCCTCCCGCTGCTGTGGCGGGGCCTCCCAGCAGGCTCCCTTGCTACAACACGCTGCCAAGCTCCCCGTGCCACAGTACGCATGTGAAAAATGGCCGCACGGGCCGTTTTTCGCATGTGCAAAATGGCCACTGCCTTTACCCACAGCAGTAGTGGCCAAAATGACATCGCCACCACTTTGGTTAAGAGTGATGGCCATTGCACGTGTTCCACCAGGGTCATTTTGAGCATGTGCAAAATGGCCACCACCCTTAACCAAAATGGCAGCAACATCATTTCTGCCCTTTTGGGTAAGGGCGGCAGCCATTTTACACATTCACAAAACAGCCCTTGCAGCCATTTTGCACATACACACTGCACAGCAGAGTGATCATCAGGGTGTCGCAGCAAATGAGCCTGCTGGGATGCCCCCCACAGCAGCATTGGGCCGGTGGAGCTTCACTCAAGTCAGGGTCCTAGGGGTGGTAGTGGTTGGATTTTGGACTACAGATCAGTTTCCCGTTGATTTCAACAGGAACATTTCCCACCGAGTTCCAATGGGAAAAAATCCAAATCCGCATTTTAATCCAATCCATAATGGATCCAAATCTACATTTAATCCAAATGCCCATCCCTACATCATTTCCCCTTTTCTGAATTCGTTCTCAAGAAAATAAACTGCATTGTTTTTATGCTGGCTTAAAAGCTAAAATGTTTCTAGGAGAATAAAAAGGTGAAAAAACTGTACTTGCAACAGGCAAATGATTCGTATACTTAACATCATTAATAGTTGTGAGTAAATCTTGTCTCAAACTTGAAGTCTAGAATACAAGACAGAATTTACAGGGAAAATACGGAGTACGAATTAGGTCTGTATTTGTTTACACCACATGTGCCATATTTACCGAGAGAAGAACTATGTAGAAAAATTAAACACATCACCACATGTTAAAGGTCTCTCTGGTAGAAATTCTGACAGAAGCCAACACTCCATAGTAGAATTCTTGGACTATATGCTGTACACATTATTGCATTTAAAATTTATTTGCATGAAATCCCATCTCCAAGCAGGGCATTCTTTCTATAATTTGCTACGCATATGCTTTTGTATTTTTCATAATATAAATTATATTACTCTGACATTTGCTTGAGTTCCTTGTTATAGTCTAATTCAGCTCTAGATAGGACTTAAGAGTTTAGAAAAGGATTCTGGGCATTGTGCTGCAGCTGTTCCAAGCAGTGAGTTGCTAAAGCAAATATTTTTGTACATATTTCAAATTCTATTACTGAACTCCAATGTTAGTGTTTTGTAGATAAATTTACAAAGTTTGTTTCCATGCTCAGCTCTGGTGCCAGAGCAACAGTAGTTAGTTTAGACCTCACCACCAACGTTGCTTGAAAACATTGGTTAGTATATATCTTTCCTGAACACATTCACTAACATAAAATTAACTGTATCTAGTGAGTAAAATAAAAAAAAGTCTCCCATCAGTACAATCATTCACAAGCTCCAACCCCCTTTACAAACAGGTGACAAAAAGAGGGTTGGGAATCTCCTATCCTGGAAGCCCTCAACTTCAGGACCAAGATGGGAACTGTATCTGAGTCCAGTCACTTGCCCGAGATTGCTCAGTCTCATTCCTGAGATCTGGAGATTGTTCATCAAATTGCCTCAACTAACTTCAGTTGGGATAGTACTTGGGGGACAAAGGAGGTCTCTTAGACAGCCAAGAACAAAGAGTGTCTCAGAGTAAGATCTTTCACAGTGGCTCATGTATTCCCTAAATAGAAAATAGTCTGGCAAAAAACAAGCTCTCCCATCTCCAGACCTGTGCCCGATGGGATTTTTTTTAAAGAAAAATCTCAGACATCAGTTTTAAAACAATATCCTTTTAAATGTACAATCCTTCCCAAACGTCTTGCTTGCGTGACCCTATTTTTAGACTTAAATATAATCTTTTGATCCCAGACAATTAAGACATACAAATATATCAACTGTTCACCGGGATCACAATCCCATCTGCAGACAGCATGATCCCAGTTTGGGTCACAACCCACAGTTTGGAGATCTCAGACTTGAGATTTCCTTGATTTTGTGGAAAGAGCACCCTTTCTCAGGTTACTGCTCATTCTGCCTTAGTAAGGAGGTACATATTTATAATATGGAATGAAGTTTACGCTTATAAATTTTGAGTTCCACAACATACAAATAAAGTTAACTGTATCGAGTGAGTAAAATAAAAACAATAGTCTCTCGGCAGTACAAGCATTCACTGGATGTGTAGTGCAGTTCCTTATTCTGTACTGATACTGGACATGTTCTTGAGACACTGGAAAACATTTTTGGTGTTGCTGACCAAAGAGGAAAGGGACATATTTAAAGTTCATTGTCCTAGTGAAGGCACATATTTTTAAATGGAGAAATAAGGTGTTTCAGAGCAGGCACAGCAGCAGCAAAGAGTGTTGAAAATATGGGCGACTGGTGACTGCTGAACTTGGGGGGTAGGGGGGGCACCTAATTTGCATAGACCTACCCCTAATTTGCAATACTGCTGCTGGTAACAGAATTCTGAAGCCCAGAAGCATCAAGTTCAGTTCCAGAGGCACTTGGCATAGCTAGTTTGGGTTTCTTTGCATAGAAAAAGTCCAAACTTGCCTGTGCTTGTCTTTTCATTTTTGGCACTGTAAAAACATGATAAGCATTTTAAAGCAGGTCAGGCTCTCCAAATCGCTTGGCAAGCACATTGCAGGGCTGCATAGGGCACCAATACAGCCCTGCCACATGCATAAGAAATGTTCAAGTGGGGTTAAAGTGGAAAGTGTCTTGTCTGCTAGTGGTGTGGCTTATCCCAGCAGCAAGGAGTTCCTAGAGTTAACATTGGAGGGAGATTACATTAGTTAACCCTGTGAACTCCTTGGTGCTACATGAAGCCCTGCCACTGGGGGATAGAGAGCCAATGACTTTCTCCCACTAGTCCAATTTCTCCCTAGCAGCGTAAAAAAATAGAGTCCAGGCTTCACTGTGAGGAGAAACTGAGGTTTTAAGTGTCTCATCAAGCCAGTAATAAGTACCAGTGATTTTCTACCATTTCAACCATCCTTCAATTTTCTATGTGTCTTTTGGTTTTTGTTTCCTTTTTTATGGGGAATAACACCAAAGTCAACCTCAGAAACCTTTGAGCAACACTGCACATAAGAACATTGGGATAATACACCCAGGTCACCCTGTAAACCCTTTGAACACGTTTGCACATAGGCCCACAGAACTCCTTTTTAAGGAGTGGGTAACACACTCACATCACTCTGAGAAGCCTTTGAACAACAGTGCATAGAAGAACATTGGGGGTAACACACCCAGGTTACCCTGTAAACCCTTTCAACGAGTTTGCACATAGCATTGGGGGTAACACACCTACGTCATCCTAAGAAACCAGACAGTGTCTATTCAATTACTTTGTAAAGCGCCAGGTACGTTGCTGGTGCTATATAAATGCTTGTTAATAATAATAATAATAACAGCGCACAGAAAAACATTGGGGGTAACACACTCCAGTTACCCTAAACAACCTTTGAATAAGTTTGCACATAAAAACATTGGGGGTAACACACCCACATGATCCTGGAGGGGAGCCAGGGGGAGTTTGCTGGGAGGGGGGGAGCTAAGTGGGGGGGTTAGCCGAGGAGGTTGCTGGGAGGGAACGGGGGGAAGCCTGGCCAGCCGGTGGTACATACCTGGGCTGGGCTCAGGCTTCTTGTTCCTGGCCCGTGCGCCGCACCGCCTAACCCCCAAGACTCCCTCGGGGGAGAGGCCGAAGGTACATATCTGGGCTTGGAGTCTCAGGCTGATCTTGCTGGCCCATGTGCCGCGCCATGCTGCTTAACCACTGGGGACTCCCTCAAGCCGCTGCAAGCCTCAACTGATTGTGCCAGCTGCTGTGCATGCACCAAAAAGCCCACCAGCTGGCTGCAACTGTGCTCTCTGCACTTCCGCCCCACGGGGTCATGGGTGGAAGTGCAGAGAGGGCAGCTGCAGCCAGAGGTGAGAGTCTGACCACCCTGGCGGGGCCCGCTTTACTGTATGGTTCTGTGTGGCTCCACCGGGCTCAGCTGGGGGGGGGGGGGTGTTTTCCAAAAATCCATGGGGTACGTGCGCCCCGTACCCCCCACGCATCTCCAGTGGTTGAAAAATTACTGCAATTCCCATAATGTAAGAGTGCTTGAATTTGTGCCTGTGGCACACCCCATTCATAGAATCAGAGTTGGAAGGGACCTCAAGAGACATCTAGTCCAAACCCCTGCTTTTATGCAGAATGTTTAGAGTTGTAATCTTCATGACAGATGGCTGTCCACTCTCGTTCTGAAAACCTGCAGCGACAGAGAGCCTACAACCTCCCGTCCCTAGACAACTTGATGTCCATTTAACCATTGGATACTACTAGCTCAAGAATCTAAACAAAGCAAACTTTAGTTTTCCAAGTATTAACAAAAAATGAAAACCAAGTCTGGCCTGTCAGTAGTTTTTACCCTATATAAATACAAAACCACAGAAAGTCGGAGACATCAGTGCCTCATTCACCTACCAGGTCTTGCACAGAAATTAATATCTAAACAACTTCTGTAAAATAACAGTAATTTTTAATATAATATGAATATTTTATAGCCTTCTCCCCCGCGCCAAATGGTGATCAGAAAGTTTCATAACATAAAAGAAATATGATAAAATAGTATAAAATCCATTTAAAATATAAATCCTTTAAAAAACAATTTAAAAGGGGAAGTTATAGAGGGAGGAGAACACATTAAGGGGAACCAGCAGTGAATCCTCAAAGCACCTGGAGAATAAACAAGTCTATAGGTGCTTTTTATTTTATTTATTTATTTGCATTTATTCACTGCCCCCTCATGCCTACGGCTTACAAAACAAATAAAATACTAAAACTCAATAAAAGACATAAAAAGTTCCAGCAATAATTAAAAATATCTTCCCCCAACTACCCCACCCTCCCCTCCGAAGGCCTGGGTCAACAGCCAGGTTTTGCAAGCTCTACGGAAAGCCAGCAAGCTTGGGGCCAGACAGGCCTCCTCCGGGAGGGAGTTCCAGAGTCGCAGCACAGCCACCGTGAATGCCCTCTCCATGGTGGCCCACCCGTTTTACACGGGGGACCTCCAGAAAGGCACCCCCAGCGAACCGAAGGGGTCACCCTGGGACGCAGAGGGTGATGCGGTCCCTGAGATATGAAGGGCCCAGACCTTGTAGGGCTTTATAGTTCAAGGCACACACTGAATCTGGCTCGGCTCGCTATCGGCAGCCAGTGCAGAGTTCGGAGCACAGGCGTAATATGCTCCCAACGGCCCGTCCCCATCAGGAGACGAGCCGCCACATTCTGCACTAGCTGCAGCCTCCAAACCAGCATCAAGGAAAGTCCCACGTAGAGCGCGTTCCAGTAGTCTACCCTCGAGGTGATGAAGGCATGAATGAGGGTGGTCAGGTTGGGCCTGGAGATGTACGGGTGCAGCCTTCACACCAGATACAACTGGCGGAACACGGCTTTCGTTCCACCTGAGTTGAGTCCCTCCCTGCCCCCTCCCTGTGGTAACTTGTTACATTTGGTTCTTTTTTTACCCTATCTTGGATCGGTTGCGTTTTCTGAATTCAAAAAAGGCATCCAATCCTGAAGGTTCCCTAAGATTTTTAGAGGGGGTAGGGATGTGAGTAGGGGGGTGGGCACTTGGCTGTGCTGGCCAATAGTAATGTAGCATTTTTTTTCTCCTTCTGGGACCTTCTGGACCTTGGAAGCCATTCTACAGCAGGTTTGGTATCTGGAAGGACTGCCACAGACTGCTAGAGGCGTGCGTGTGACTGTTGGTAAGTGGTGGGTTCCATTGGGGTTTTATGGGATTAATTACAGGCCCCCCTAGTGCCCCTTAAGCAAGGGAAGGAAACTAAATTAATGGAATGGGGACCTAGTGTCTTGGGGTTCCATGGGGGGGGGGGCTGCAGGCCATGAGGCCAGGCCATGTTGGAGCATGCAGGAGGAGGCTTTGAAGCTCTGCCAATGGGGGAGGGGAAAATGTGGCTGGCTCCTCCATAGTGGTGTTGTGTGTCATCATGTGCCATCTGATGTCTGGAGATGGGGGGTGCCCCAAGGNGTAGGCTTTTGTGCCATCATGTGCCATCTGATGTCTGGGGGTGGGGGTGCCCCAAGGCAGTGGTTTTGTTCTGGCCTGTTTGCTTTTTTTGGGGTGTGGTAAATTAATGCCATCTGATGTCTGGGGGTGGGGGGTGCCCCAAGGCAGTGGTTTTGTTCTGGCCTGTTTGCTTTTTGGGGGGTGTGGTAAATTAATTTTTGTGTGTGGCTGGGGGTGGGGGTTGCCCCAAGGCTGCTGTTTTGGTGTGACCTGTTTGCTTTTTGGGGGCAGGGGGGCAATTTTATTTTTGTGGGGGGGTTGGGGTGTCCTTGCCTAAGCATTGCAGCCCTAGTCTAAGCCAAGCCTTACAATGCTTGCAAGTTGATTGTGCTGCTGTAGGTGTGAGGTCTGTGTGCCTGCCTGTGCCATGAGGGAGCGGTTATGTTATGCAATGTGTGTTTGTGGGGAATTCAGGGTGCCCTGAGAGTTTTGGCTGGAGTTTGTGACGTCTTCTTGAGGTGCAGATTTTTTTAAAAAAAGAAATTGTATTGTTGTTCCAGGGGGTGCTTTGGTACTGCCTTGGGTGCTTCTTGTCGAGTCATGCCCTGGTGTGGGTGCCCCCCCCCCAAGGCTAGATGGTTTTGGGGGGTGGGGTGTTGTCCCAGTAGGCCAGAACTGCCCCGTTAACCTGGGGAACTCCACACCACTGTTCTGCAGCGGTGTGATTCGCTTGCTTGTTGCTGGGGTTATGTCCTGGTGTGGGTGCCTCCCCAAGGCTAGATGGTTTTGGGGGGTGGGGTGTTGTCCCAGTAGGCCAGAACTGCCCTGTTAACCTGAGGAACTCCACGCCACTGTCTTCTGTGTTTGTTTCTTGGTGTGTGTGCGTACTGTGTAGTGCATTGTAAAGTCCACATGTCAATTACTTGTTAAAATAAAAAAAAATATTTTCTTCTTAAAACTGAAGCCAACAGAGCGCCTTTTGGTGACTGACTGTTGGCGACGTGTCAGACGTGATGCACAAGTAGTCGGTCAGGTAAGTGACAACTCTTCACCCCACACCACACCGATCCAGACACCTCTAGTCCCACACACACACCTCTAACCCCGCACCCTTCTCACACACCTCTAGCCCCACACCTCTAGTCCCCACCACACCCCTGTAGCCCCGAACCCTTCCCCCACACCTCTAGCCCCACACCCTTCACCCGCACCCGTAGGTAGACTAGTTTCTGCCCCAGTAGCTAGTTTGTTTCCACCCACCCTAGGTAGTTCCCACCCCTGTAGCTAGTTCCCCACCCCACCCCAAGGTAGTTTCCCCCATAGTTATTCCCCCCCATAGCTAGTTCCCCCCACCCCTGTAGGTAGTTCCACCCCCCTGTAGCTAGTTTCCCCAACACTTAGGTAGTTCCCACCCCTGTAGCTAATTCACACACCCCTAGGTAGCTCCCCCACCCCCTTAGCTAGTTCCCCACACCTCTAGGTAGTTTGTTCACCACCCCTCTTTTAGTTACCACCCCCACACAGTTACCGCCCCACACAGACAGACACACACACCCACACACACACAGCACCACACCCCATCGTCTGTTGCTGGTGGTCCTTCTATTTCATAACTTACGTAACTATGAGTGGTTGTGGAAAGAAGAAACAAACCATGAGTGGGAGTGCTTGAAGAGACCAGCCTCTTCCTAGGCAGCCGACTCTGTTCAGCACGGAGACACCAGAGGTAGGACCACCTGTGGTCTCGACCTCGCGCACACCAGCCTCAAGCACGGCCAAACTTCCGGGCTCTGGATGTGCCTTGAAGGCCCCAAAGAGGCTGGGATGGGGGGGGGGGCAGGGTGTGCTTCCTCCTCCTTGGCGCTGACTAGCAGTAAGAAGAAGGGGGCTCCTTCTTCCTCTGCTAGTGCAGTGGGCCGTCCGCCGGCTACCTTCACTGCTGCTGCTGCTTCTAGAGCGCAGCTCTCCCTAGCGCAGGCACTTTCCCTCATGCACACGCCTGCTTCCCCACCCTCTCCCCTTGCCGACACGCATCCTAGCGCACCAGCTCAGGCCCCGCTCACCACATCCACACACTCTGCTGCGCCAGCTACCACCACCCCTTCCACAAGTGTTATGACCACTACCTTTGAGAGGTCGACCGCCAGTTGTGCTGCTCCTACCCTCCCAGGAACCAGCACAAAGAAGATCACATCCTGGGTGTGGTCTCATTTTGATATCTAGGCAGAAGATACCTCAAAGGTGGGGTGCGTGCACTGCAAGTCCAAGGTCAGTCGTGGTGGCACTGATCCCATGAGATATGGCACCTCTGGCCTTCACAGTCACTTGAGATGGCACCACAGGAACATACGTGATCCTAAAGAGTGTCGTTCCAAGAGACGGCATGGGGCGGTTCCAGTTGCAGAGGGTGCGGATGAGAGTTCAGAGGAGGAGGAACCCTCTTCTACTCCCGTTGTAACTGCTACTGCTGGGCTCTCTGGTGACGGTTCTACCCCCACCACCCAGACCCCGCAGAGGAGGAGCGCTAGCCGCTCCACCCAGCCTACCCCTTTACAATCCCAGTCCTTGTCCCAGCCCACTGTAACTGAGCTCTGGGAAAGGAGGGTGCCATTTGCATGCAGTCACCCTCGGGCTGCGGCCATCACCAAGGCAATTGGGGAAGTGATTGCCCTGGATGAGAGGCCAGTCAACCTGGTAGAGGGTGTCGGATTCCAACGGCTGCTTCAGTTGCTGGAGCCACGTTACAGAGTCCACTGTCACAAAACCTTCCGTTCAAAGGTTACCCCGTCTCTGTACGGGAGGGTGCGGTTCCGGCTCCAGGCGGAGTTCTCCCATGTGGAGGGGTCAGTGGTACATTTTACCATGGACCTATGGACTAGCAAGAGTGCGGTCCATGCATATTTGTCTTTGACCTCACTCTGGTGGCAGATGTCACCAGTCCCTGTCACCAGTTCAGTTGTGGGCAGCAGCAGCAGCACTGGGGGAGTGGTGTCGACTGGAAAGCATCGGTGGTCATTGTTGCATGTCCAGGTGCTTGACAGACAGCACACGGCAGATAATATACTCGAAGCGGTGAACAGCATGCTGGATGGGTGGGTCCACTGCCAAGGTTCAAGCACCGAGGTCAATTACTTTGTAACCGTTAGTGCCAACAACATGATTGCAGCCATTACTCGTGGTGGCTATATTCATGTTCACTGCGGTGCGCACCTCCTGAACCTTGTGGTTCAGGTTGCCTTGAGTGGAACCAAGGGTTTTGAGGCACTCCTTAAAACTGCCCAGTAGACTGACGGATTCTTCCATTGGTCAGTTTCATCCAGCAGGGCGCTGCGAGAGAAGCAGGAGGAGTTGGCCTCCCTGCTTCACCGGCTGGTACAGGATGTTGCCACAAGGTGGAACTCCACCTTTTTGATGCTGGAACGATTCCTGGAGCAGAAGGAGGTGCTGCATGCCCGTTGCTTGTCGCAGAGCATTGGAGCAATGCAACTGATCAGGGAGGACTGGACAGTGGTGGAGAAGCTTACGCAGGTTCTAGAGCCATTTCACAAGGCCACTGGCGAGCTCAGTGCGGAGGTCGCCACTCTGAGTCAGGTGATGCCGCTCTTTATGATCCTGCTTCGACGTATGTGGGGCGTGCTCTCTCGCACTGACCTGCATGGGTCTGAAAGGGCGCTGGTGAAGAAATTGGTCAAGGAGCTGAATCGGCATTTCAATGCCTTGAAACTGAGTCGGCCACATTTCCTAGCCGCACTACTCGACCCATGGGTCTAGAACAACATGACCTCGTACGTCAAATGCTTCAATAGCTATTGTTGATGAGGTGCGACAGTATTGCCCGATGCAGGCGCCCCCACTGCCAGAGGCAACTACTGTTTCTACACAGGTTGCAAGTGGTGGGCCGATCCACCTTGTGGTTTTCTGGGCTGGTGGACATGGCGGAGGAGGATGCAGATGACGGTGGTGCTGCAGAGCAACAGGATATAGCAGACACATTTGTGTCTCGATATCTTGCCAAGCCCACCTGCCCTGCTGACACCGACCCCTTGGCCTACACTGGTCCCAGAAAATGCAGCTGTGGCCCCCGCTTGCAAAGGTAGCATTGTGGTACATCTCAAGTACTCCCACAAGCGTATCGTTGGAGCGGGCATTTAGTGTGGCTGGAGACATCGTCAGCCCACATCGTTCCAAAATGGACCCAAAGACCGTGGAACAGTTGGTCTCTCTCAAGACCAACCTTCCCCTTCTTGGGTTCATGGAGGGCGATACCCTTGACATGGAGCCTAACGATGTCTGATTGCCCAGCCCCTGGATATCATCGCTTGCTACCTTCGCTCCCTTGCACCTGTGCCCATCCTGACAAGATTCAGGCAATTCCATCAGCCTGCAAATCGGTCAGTGGTGGCATTGACGAGCTTGCAGCAGAAGCCCTTGGTTTGCGCTTAAACCGCAGCATGGCAACATTCCCAGTCCGACCACTCCACCAGGGAAAAGTAGTAGAGAAGTACTACCTTCCCATTCAAATTTATTTTTTCATCACAGATAATTCATCCGCCACTTGGCCACCGAGGATTTGATTTGTATTATCCCTCCTTCAACCCCATTCCACCAGGAAGAGCAAGGAGGTATTTATTTGTTATTCAGAGCTCTTTTAGATACCTGTGGGGTGCGTGTGCACACACCCTCCTTTGCCCTCGCGCGTTCCTCCCAAGAGTCTAGGGTGGAAACCCCTAGCCACCCCCACCCTCCTCCTCCTCCTCCTCCTCCTCCTCCTCCTCACACTCAGGGCCCCTCTCCTTCACCCTCTAGCACTCATCCAATGAGGTTGGGGTGGTGGTGACCATGAGCCTACCCTGACCCCCACCCTCCTCCTCACACACAGGCCCCCCCTCCTTCACCCTCACGCTCCTCCAAAGAGGCTGGGATGGTGGTGACCCTGAGCCTACACTGACCCCCCACTCTCCTCCTCACACACCACCCAAGTCTCCTGGGATGGGGGCTCTGTGTGAGGGGAAGGGTGGGGGTCAGTGTAGGCTCAGGGTCAGCACCGCCCCAGCCTCCTTGGGAGCGCGAGAGGGTGAAGGAGGGGGGCGTCAGGGGAGGTTAGGGGTTTCCACCCAAGACTCTTGGGAGGAGCAGCACACACTGGAGTGGAACGCCCCAGCAGGACCCTTTCCATTTCCGCACCACAGTGGAATGGAGCACCCCAGCAAGGCCTTCTTCCACCCCAGCAGCCCCCCTCCCACAAGCACCCACACTGGAGTGCAACGCCCCAGCAGGGCCCTTTCCATTTCCACACCTCATTCGAACGGAGCACCCCAGCAGGGCCTTCTTCCACCCCAGCAGCTCCCCTCCCATACATAGAGTGGAACGCCCCAGCAGGGCCCTCTTCCACCCCGGCAGCCCCCCTCCCACAAGCACACACTGGAGTGGAACGCCCCAGCAAGGCCCTTTCCATTTCCACACCTCAGTGGAATGGAGCACCCCAGCAGGGCCTTCTTCCACCCCAGCAGGGCCCCCTGGCAGCCCGCCTCCCACAAGCACACACTGGAGCAGAACACCCCAGCAGGGCCCTTTCTATTTCCACACCTCAGTCGAATGGAGCACCTCAGCAGGACCTTCTTCCACCCCAGCAGCCCGCCTCCCACAAGCACACACTGGAGTGGAACACCCCAGCAGGGCCCTTTCTATTTCCACACCTCAGTGGAATGGAGTGCCCCAGCAAGATCGTCTTCCACCCCGGCAGCCCCCCTCCCATACGCACACATGACAGAAATGTGCAAACCTTTGCCCGCCCCCACCCCCAGGAAGAGGTGCAGAGAGCACTGGGAGGGCGGAGCCTCTTCTTGGGGGCGGGGCCCCCAGGAGACACCTCAGACCCCCCCTCCCATACATAGAGCGGAGCGCCCCAGCAGGGCCCTCTTCCACCCCGGCAGCCCCCATCCCATACGCACACATGACAAAAACGTGCAAAATGTTGCCCGCCCCACCCCCAGGAAGAGGTGCAGAGGGTTTTGGGAAGGAGGGCACTCCCAAACGTACACACTGGAGTGGAACAGGGGCCCCTCCCATATGCACACATGACAGAAATGTGCAAAGCTTTGCCCGCCCCCACCCGCAGGAAGAGGTGCAGAGGGCATTGGGAGGGCGGAACCTCTTCTTGGGGGCGGGAGCGGGTCCACAACCTCACTCTGCCTCTCCCACCTAAACTCCAGCCCGGCCCCCCTCAGTCATCTGATGGGTCCCCACCACCACTGCACCTCCAGATGTGATGAGACTGCAGGCTCGTGGGTTTCTGCAATAAAAATAATTCATCAGCCTGCAGTCCTTCTGTGTCTGTCTAGAAGCCTCCAGAACTCCATCTGTAGGATCTCATCTGCAATAGACTGCAATATCCCCCTCCCCCCTGCACCTCCAGGCGCACTGGGACTTAAGCTGGCCTGCAGTGGTTGATATCCCACTGCATTTGGAGGCCTCCAGAACTGAAGTGAAAACTTCAACCACAGTGACATGAAATGGTCACAGCAATGGTCCTGGACCTCAATGGCAACAAAAGAATGCAATATTTTACTGCCAGCCACCCCCCACCAGTGCGCTTCACGATGCATTGTTTGTTTTTTCTACTTTAGTGAGTGTTTCTGCTGAGCCTCTGAAGTCACTAGACCCTCTGTGTCTGGAGCCTAGACCATGAAAAACTACAGGTAGTCCAGAAAAGATCATGAAACGAAGTGCTCCAGTTAGATACCATTAGGTAAGTGATGGCATGGGGATTGGGAGGGTCTGGAACCTCCACTTTGGGGACAGATCCAAAAATGGGCTAAATAATTAGATCTTCATTCTCTGTGTCCAAAATGAAATTCAAACATCTCAGCAGCAGTAACACCTAACTTGCTGTTTTTGTTTTCTTTTCCCCTCCGAGATCTCGTCGGATACCACGCCTTGCATCGCTCTCTTTGTGGACGTTGCAGAAAGTACAAAAAACCAGGCAGAAGAGAGAGCTGCAGCAGACGACAACAATGGAGTCGCCTTTCCCCTGCTCCCCACTGAAACCCATCTTCCCCTTCCTCTTCTCGTGCACCAAAACAAAAACCTTTCCCCTCCTATTTCTCCTCTGTCCTGTCCTTCTCTTCCCTTTCTTCACTTCTGATTCGGTTTGTCGCAGGACTGGGAGCTAACTCAGTCCTCCCAGTTCTCCAAGCCTGAAGGAAGGCTTGCGTCCCAAAGCCTACACCTTCGGAAGACTACAGGTGACCAAGGAGGGCACAAAAATTGAGGATTCGGAGGTTCAGGATAAAGGTAGGCGATGGCAACGTGATCTATTTTTTCATGCTGGGTTCCAGAAACAATGGGGTCTGGTTCGGCCAGATTAAAGGTGGGCGATGGTGACATGGTTTTTTCTATTCTGTAGCACAGATAGGACCAAGCGAGGGAAAGGCAGTGACAGGAGGGCATTCAATAACCCAACAGCCACGAGAACTGGACTCATAGGCTACATAGCTCTTGGGTTAAGCCCTCCCCAGGGCCAAGCCAGCCTCAGTCTCTCCCATCCTGTTGTTATCCCTGGGAACTCCTGGCCACTTGGTCCAACAGATTTATTTATTTACATTTCTTAGCCGCCCCCTCATGCCCATGGCATCTTGGGGCGGCTTACAACACAAAAAAATCACAATTAATTTTAAACAGCAATAAAACACAAAAAATTAAAACATCTTAAATCCTCCTAAAAACAACCCCCCCCCCAAGATTTTTATCCCAACCCACCCTCCCCTCCTCCCAAGATCTGGGAGAACAGCCAGGTTTTGCAGGCCCAGCAGAAGGCCAGCAGACTTGAGGCCAGATGGGCTTCCTCCGGGAGGGAATTCCATAATCGCGGCACGACCACCGAGAACGCCTTCTCCATTGTGGCCCCCCGTGTAGGTGCCCCTGGTGGACCGAAGGGGTTGCTCTGGGGCGCGGAGGGTGAGGCGGTCCCTGAGGTATGAAGGGCCAAAACCGTGTAGGGCTTTATAGGCCAAGACCAACACTTTGAATCTGACTACAGTGCGTTGCAGTAGTCCAGCCTCGAGGTGATGAAGGCATGGATGAGGGTGGCCAGGTCGGGTATGGAAACGTATGGACGCAGCCTCCGCACCAGATGCAGCTGGCGGAAGGCAGCCTTAGCCACCGTCTCCACCTGCCAATCCAGGCAGAGATCCGAGTCCAACAGTACTCCCAAACTCTGAACCTGCTGGGCTACGGGAGGGCGGACCCCCTCTATGAGGGGAGCCAACACCTCCTTTGTCCTACCCACCGCCATCACCTCCGTCTTATCAGGATTGAGCTTCAGTCTGCTCTGCTGCAACCAATCCGCCACGGCCTCCAGATACTGGGACAGCAGAACCTGGGTCGGTTGAAAAGGAGAGGTAAAGCTGGGTATCATCAGCATATTGGTGGAAACACACACCAAACCCTCTCACGATCTCCCCCAAGGGCTGCATACATACATTAAACAATAATGGAGACAGAATGGAACCTTGCAGAATGCTACAATCCAGGGCCCAGGGGCTAGGAGATTCAGCCCCCAGGACAACCCGCTGGCTTCTCCCCGAGAGGAATGAGCGGAACCATCCAAGGATAGTCCCGTCCAGACCCCTCAGGGCTCACAACAGTTTCAACAGTAGCCCATGGTCCACTGTGTCAAAAGCAGCCGAGAGATCTAGCAGGATCAGAAGTGTTGAACATCCCTGCGTCCATCTCCCAGCGGAGATCGTCCACCAAGGCCACCATCGCCGTTTCTGTGCCATAGCCGGGGCAGAACCCCGATTGAAATGGGTCAAGTAAACCGATGCTGTCAAGATGCACCTGGAGCTGCAGTGCCACCGCCCGTTCAATAACCTTCCCTAAAAAGGGACGGTTAGAGACCGGTCAATAGCTGGTGAGTGCGTCCACATCCAAAGATGGCTTCTTCAGCAGGGGGCGCACCACAGCCTCCTTGAGACCAGGGGGCAATCTCCCCTGCCAAAGGGACGCGTTGATTACCCTCAGCAGCACCGTCCCTAAAGTCTCCCTGGAGACTTTCACCAATCAGGATGGGCATGGATCTAATTCACAACTTGTGGCTCTAACAAACCCCAGGACATCCACAACATCGGCTGGCATCACTTCCTGAAACTCATCCCAAGAAGATGGATGGCCTCCATCACCTTGTGCTCCACCTCTACTGCTCCTAATCCAGCATCGAGGTTGTTCTGGATCTGAGCGAACTTGTCTGCAAAGTAGGTGGCAAACTCCTCACAGCGGGCCTGGGACAAGTCTCCGTCCAGGTGGAGGGAGGCTGGACTGACCAGCCCCAGCACCACCCAGAACAGCTCCGCTGAACACAACTTTGCAGAACTCCTTCTTTGCCGTCCTCACAGCCTCAACATAGGACCACAAATGGGCCCTATGAAGAAGTTGGTCGGATTCAGTGCGAGACCGATGCCAGCATCGCTCTAGTCGCCTACCTGTCTGTTTCATACACCGCAGTCCCTCAGTAAACCAAGGGGTTCTGCGGTGACGAGACAGAGGTAGGAGACGTCTCGGAGCCACCCTGTCAATGGCCCTCCCGAGCAAGATGTTCCAAGCTTGGACGAGTTCATCGACAGAGTGGCTGTCAAGGTCTAAGGTTACATCCCCCAGGGCCTCCTGGAACTGTTGAGGTTCCATCAGCTGCTGGGGGCAGACCAACCTAACTGGTCCATTCCCTTTCTGGAGGTGGTGTGCTGAGAAACTGGCCTGTAGGAGGTAATTTGTACCAAGTGGCCAGGAGTTCCATCGGTTAACAACAGGAGTGGATCAAGTGGACCATGCACAGGACAGTGGGGACACCCCATTTCCCTCACAATCACAAGGAGCAAGTCTGCTCATCATCCAGCCCACATTGGCTCAAAGCAAAACTGGGAACGCCACCGCCACCAAGAAGAGGTACAGAGGGCATTGGGGGGTGGAACGCTCGCCTCCAGCAAATGACCCCCTGACCACTTCACCTCCAGACACAGTTCTGTCCCCAGGTCTTAGTTGAATCATGTGCCAGAGTCCGACTAAAGTCTGAGGACACATTGCATCTGGAGGAAGGCACCTCCGTAACACCACCAGCCATTGCCAACTGTGGGACTGACCTCTTCTACACATCAGCATGGAATGCAACATCTTCACAACCCACGACTGCACCTCCAGACTTAGAGGGACTTCAGAGTTTTGTGGTGTTCTGTCAAGCTTTCCACGGATCTCATGAAGTCCCTGTACGTCTTGAGGCCTCACAACGCCAGCAGCCGTGGTACCTCTACTTTGGAGGGAAGTCAATGTTAAGGGGGCACAATTAAAAAATCTGTCTCAAATAGCACACAAATTTTTTCTTTTCCCCTCCAGTTTCTCTGAGATCTCATTGGATTCCACACCTCGTATCGCTCTCCATGTGGACACTGCAGAAAGTAGAAAAAGTTGGGCAGAAGAGGGAGCCGCAGCCGATGACAACAACGGAGTTCTCTTTCCCCTGTTCCCCACTGAAACCCATCTTTCCCTTCCTCTTCTTGTGCACCAAAACAAAACCCTTTCCTCTCCTATTTCTCCTCTGTCCTGTCCTTCTCTTCCCTTTCATCTCTTCTGATTTGGCTTGTTGCAGAACTGGGAGCTAACTCAGTCCTCCCAGTTCTCCAAGCCTGAAGGAAGGCGTGCGTCCCGAAGCCTACACCTTCGGAAGACTACAGGTGGCCAAGGAGAGCATGAAAATAGAGGATTCAGAGGTTCAGGATAATGGTAGGCTATGGCAACGTGATCTATTTTGGGGGTCTGGTTGGGGGAAAGACAGTGCATTGGACCACAGAACGCTCTCTATCCCCCCAGTAGACAGCTGCAAGGAGTACTCAGGGTTAATGTCCCTCCCTCCAATGTTAACTCTGTGAACTACACTTGCTGGGCTGCTGGTTTAGGCCCTGTCTCAGGGGAGATGGAGAGCCTCTTACTGGGGGTCCCATAGACTGCCTGTCCCCATGGTTAGGGCAATGGTCAAATGGGGAGAAAGAGGGTTTATTTGTGGGTCTCACTAAATTTGGGATTGATTGTCACTGTGTTGTGTTCGTTGTGTTGGCATTGGAACTGTTGGCATTGCCAATATGTGGTTGTGGGTGATTTGAGAGGATCCTGGGGCACCGAAATAACGAAAACAAAAAACAGTTCGTTTTTTGGCATTATTTCCTATAGGGGGTCGTTTTAGGGGTAGTAATGGATTTGGCTATGATTAAATATTTATTTAAACAGTCACTGTTGGTAGGGTATGGTTGTAAATGTTGGCATTGGAACTATGTGGATCATCATGGGGATCCCATGGAGTGGGACACAATAGGTTTTGAATCTAGTTGGGGGTTGCACAGGATTTTGTCGTCATCACTCACTTGCAAACTAAACTGCATGCTTGACTGACATCACGTGCCACTGTATGAGTGTCCTCCACTGGCAGTTGCTGTGATCTGATTTCTGATTGATTTGATGATGACTTGAGTGCTGTGGGGGGAAAAACCCTATTTT
This sequence comes from Sphenodon punctatus, assembly GCA_003113815.1. Lineage (NCBI taxonomy): Eukaryota > Metazoa > Chordata > Lepidosauria > Sphenodontia > Sphenodontidae > Sphenodon > Sphenodon punctatus. Next base: position 2,308,026 of record QEPC01010294.1, on the reverse strand, counting down.
TAAAGAAAAAATAGTAGTGGGGGCTACTGGGGCTAAGTGTAGTCTGGTGGTTATCAGTTAAGGAAACAAGTGAACCTGTCATTGAATCTTTACAAGAGACATTGATTTCAATGGGGAAAAAATCCGGTACTGGTAATACTGGTTTTAATCCGAGATCCGGTAAAACTGGTATCCGATATTTTCCACCAAGTCCCACCCCTAGTTTATACTGTCCATCTTAAGTGGTTCCACAAAAATTAGTTTCTCTTGCTGGCTGGTCAAGCAGCATTAAGCCAATCATGTTTTTTAAATGCTGGATGTTTACATAAATCCAATATTAACTGTCCTAAATTTAAAGTTTATGCATATGCAGGAATTAAAACTGGTACTTATGCCTACTGATTGTACTTCTTGTTTATCATATATACCTAAGTTACTGTTGCTGTGTTCTATACACTGCTGGAAATATTGTTGTAGTTATTTTTATTATTTATATAGTGCAAGCAATGTACATGGCACTGTATAAACCAGTAGTTATGGACAGGTCCCTACCCCTAAGGAGCTTACAATCTAAGAGACAAGGGAGAGGCGAACATCAGGAGAGACAAGAGTACATTCATGAGGTTGAGAAGTTGCAGGTGCATGTGCTTCACTTAGTTACAGGGAACTAGATTATATTTTGCAATTTTTCTCTTTAACAGCATTACTTTTGCACAGTTGATATCAACTATGAAAATGAATGACCACAACACAATTTGTTAAGATTGTATATATTTATAAGACAGACCTCTTATAAATTCAAACATTAAAATATGTGTAAGGCAGGGGCGGCTGGTGGGTTTTGAGTTTGGAGGGGCAGTAAGGCGGCCCGGCGGGCCGAGCCAGGGGGACGGTAGGCGGAGTCAGGGGAATGGTAGGCGGAGCCAGGGGAATGGTAGGCCAGTGGTATGGCATAACGCAGCAGCAAGGAGTTCCCATGGTTAACAGTGGATGGAAGAAAATACAATCTACATGCACATCAAGCTTAAAATAAATAATGTATAAACCCCAAACACAGGGAAACACTGACAAAACACAGCAGCAAGGAGTTCCCAGGGTTAACATCNATGTTTCACTGATTATTTGCTTTGTTATTTTATTTGCTTTAGAGATAGGAGTGACATACAAAATTGAATATTACCCTCCCCCCATGAAGATCTAAAGGATGGGGAGCAAGAAGTACAGAGAGCAGGGAAAGTGATGTCTCTGTTAAACATACAGTGGAAGCTTGTCTCTGAGTAGATAGTGCAGTAATCCCCTCGTTCTTGGTGGATCTCTCTTCAGTTAACAAGAACCTGTTTTTAATATTAACAGTCTTTTAGTTCCATGGATGCAGTTAAAAATCTTACTGTATGGAATGGCTTTATGTAGAATTAATATTTAAAACCGTTTCCCACCAAATAATTTATTCACATAACCTGCTTATTGTACTTTTCTAACTGAGCAAGGGAAAAAAACTTACTTTAAGATGCGGTGTCAGATATGGTCTGGGGAACCAATTGTGTAGTTACTATTGAGATAGGTGGGAGAAATTGAGCATGGAGTTAAAATGAGTTTCATATTTAAACCCATATTAAAATAAGTTCCAATTAATTAATTTGTATTGATGTATCTGGTTCTAAATTAGTTGGTGTCGGAAGCTTAAAGATACAAAACCTAAAGGTTTCATGTATTGTTTCCTTAGAGATTAAAATATATGAAATGCTTCACAAATTGTCCTTACACCAGGCGCAGCTGGCCTCCCAGGGTGTTTGGGGCGCTGACCCGCCAGGCACCGCAGCCGCCGCTTGTTTAAAAAAACAAACAAAAAACCTCGCCGCCGCCGCTTCCCACAGCGCTGCAGCAGCCTCTGCCTTGCCTTTGCTTCAGAGCGGAGGCTGCTGCAGCGCTGTTGTCAGTTTCACTGAAACTGACAACAGCGCTGCAGCAGCCTCCGCTCTGAAGCAAAGGCAAGGCAGAGGCTGCTGCAGCGCTGTGGGAAGCGGCGGCGGCGAGGTTTTTTGTTTGTTTTTTTAAACAAGCGGCGGCTGCGGTGCCTGGCGGGTCAGCGCCCCAAACACCCTGGGAGGCCAGCTGCGCCTGGTGTAAGGACAATTTGTGAAGCATTTCATATATTTTAATCTCTAAGGAAACAATACATGAAACCTTTAGGTTTTGTATCTTTAAGCTTCCGACACCAACTAATTTAGAACCAGATACATCAATACAAATTAATTAATTGGAACTTATTTTAATATGGGTTTAAATATGAAACTCATTTTAACTCCATGCTCAATTTCTCCCACCTATCTCAATAGTAACTACACAATTGGTTCCCCAGACCATATCTGACACCGCATCTTAAAGTAAGTTTTTTTCCCTTGCTCAGTTAGAAAAGTACAATAAGCAGGTTATGTGAATAAATTATTTGGTGGGAAACGGTTTTAAATATTAATTCTACATAAAGCCATTCCATACAGTAAGATTTTTAACTGCATCCATGGAACTAAAAGACTGTTAATATTAAAAACAGGTTCTTGTTAACTGAAGAGAGATCCACCAAGAACGAGGGGATTACTGCACTATCTACTCAGAGACAAGCTTCCACTGTATGTTTAACAGAGACATCACTTTCCCTGCTCTCTGTACTTCTTGCTCCCCATCCTTTAGATCTTCATGGGGGGAGGGTAATATTCAATTTTGTATGTCACTCCTATCTCTAAAGCAAATAAAATAACAAAGCAAATAATCAGTGAAACATTTTGAAATGCATACTTGGTTCAGCTTTTCCAGTTTTCCAGATATCCCTATGAAGATATCAACTTTCTGGCATTCAGAATTCAAAGTAAAACAGCAGACATTTTTTGTTTGACCCAGACTTAAATACAAGCTATTTAAAAACATGTTTTACACTTTCTATTTGCAGCACCAAAAGGTTACACACCCAACATAGATGCTAGCAGGCATAGTTCATGTCGAAAGTCAATGTTTTGTTGGGGTTTCCAACCTCCTTTGTATTTTTTTCTCTTTTTTTTTTAATTTAAAAAGCTCATAGCTCAGGTTCAAGATTACAAATGAATTGTTTTAAATAGTCATAATAACCTGTAGGTGGTGTTAAAACAAGCAGGAAGCTACATTAAAAATAAAACATTGACATGAAACTTATTTATTGACTTGAAGCTGAAGGTACAATCTACTAGGGATGGGCGAAAGCGGTTCGGAAGTTCGGAGTTCGGCCCGAACTCGGCCTGTTCAGACGAGCGAACACAAACCCGAACATACCGAACAGAACAAAACGGCGAAATGGCCGAACAGTTCGGATTGCGTTCGAGTGAGTTCGGGTGGCAAAAAAAGGTTCACTGTAAGGTGACAGGGAGGGGTAGTACTAGTCACTGAGGAGCAGACTTCCAGGCACCAGGGGTGGAGAGGCTTGCAAGAAATGAAACTATCTGCCTCCCCTCTTCCCAACACCTTCTGAGCTAGTCACTGTTCCTGAACAGCAGGCGTTGAGTAGGATTATTAGATTGCTTTAAGTTTCATTTCAGTTTTGTACTGAAATGAAACTTAAACCTTAAACTGAAACCTTGTGTTTGTGATTCCTTCCCCCATCCCATATAGAGAGAGATAAAGAGATATAGATATAGAGAGATAGATAGATAGGTTAGGAATAGTAGTTGTAGGAGATAGCTTAGTGATAGAGATAGCGTCAGTGATTTAGTTTTAGTGTTTGTAGGAGTAGGTCTGTGTACTTATTAGATAATCCATTTAGTTCATAGCATTTAGAATAGTTAATAGCAGTTAGATTTAGTGTAGATAGATAGATATAATATTAGATTTTAAAAAAAAACCATATAAAAACAAAAAAAACTAAATCTAAAAACAGTTAGATTTAGTGTAGATAGATATATATAATATTAGATTAAAAAAAAACCCATATAAAAACAAAAAAAAACCATATAAAACCCAATAAAAAACCAAAAAAACATATATATAAAAACAACAACATAACATTTCCCGAACGGCCGAACCGAACAGCCGAACCCGAGCCCGGCGAACTAACCGAACGGACGAACCAAACGCAGCTGAACCGAACGGCCAAACCGCGATCTGTTCACCCATCCCTACAATCTACAGCTGTATACCAGGATAAACTAGCACAGAGCCCAACTACTTGCCTTTCTGCCAACATTAGCCATCTCCTCATGTCACAACTTTTCAAAAGGAAAAAGACAGAAATGATAACTCACCAGTGGCTCTCTGTTTTTGACAAGTCTGATTATTTTTACAGAGTCTTCCTCATCATCAATATCATCAGGCATGGGTGGTAACACTGGATCATAGTTCTTTTGGGCAACAGTGTCATGTACAGAAAGCAAAGCCTGCAAATGTCAAAGGTCAAATATAATTATCAACTTGAAAGCCTAAAAAATAAAACCTCATCTTTAAATAGCAAGAGTGCCTGCAAGCTTTGTATACCTTCTTATTATCTTGCTATATAGTAAGAAAATAACCAAATACAATTATAGGTATTGATTTGAGCTAATGAGTACCTGGTTACAAACTGTGCGTGCAAATGGAGCTTTTTAATGCATAAGAAGTTTAGCTGTCAAGCCCTTTATTCCAACTATTACAAAAGTTTTAATCTAGAGAAAAAAATATCTTGAGGGTGAATTAATAGTAAAAAAATATATACAAATTTCAGGCTGTCATTCCTCCATTGTCATTAAAGAAATTACATTAGGGAATGTTGTGACTCAGACAAGTAAAAATAACTAATGCCTGCCCTTCTTTCTTTCCACTGTCAAATGGTAGGTAGCTATGTGGTGCTCTTTTCCTGAGAAGAACTCAGAAGTTAGCATCATCTTTTGACCTGTGCCTTGTGTTCCTTTTCTGAGTTCAAAACTTACCAATTATGAGAAACGTTCTTCCAGAATGGGTTGAAATTGGCAAGCACATTTTAAGAGTTCTGTTTTGCTCAGGTATTCCTACCTATAACCAGAGCTGAAGAAAAAAATATATAGAAAAAATTCACTAGCCAAGCCAAATATCTACTTTCCAGGCTAGAACTTGCGGTGGGGGAGTGGGCCCAGGACACTTGCAAGCTCAAAACATACTCAGATAAGTGGGAAAATTGATGTTTACAGCCCTGCCTATAACACATCAGATAGCTGTTCTCTGTCATTCTTGTTCTTCAAATGTAAGGGACTGAAGTAAGAAGACGGATACCCAAATTCTTTGGAAACCCAATGTTAACACTTTTTTTGCAAGTCCCAAAACTAGAATGATAGCATGGATATAGTTAAAATTTCCTTAGCCCCTGTTCTCAGCTTCTCCAAATTTTCACTTTTGGGCCTACTGTTTTCTGCTTATTTGTATTTTCAAAGGTTTAATCTAAAAGTTCAGCAGGTTCAGAAATAATCTCAAAATATACAGTCTCTTATTTTTAAAAAAATCTTGCAATTGTTTAGAAAAATTGCAATACTGAAATTAGGATTAAAAAGTTAAAGTTTTACATTAATAGTCTTCATAGAAGCAAAAAGTATGTTTATTTTGATCAAATTATGTCATTCCCCCTTATAATACTATGGGCACACTTTTGAAAACTGATTTGCAAAACCAAACACATCAAGTCAAGAAGCAACTGCTTCTCTTTTTACTTCCCAGGTTCAATATATACACGGATACTTTATAGAAGCAGTCGAGGAACAAAAATTAGTTTACCTCCAAACAATAGCAAACAAATAAATGATTCCCCCCTCCCCTACGCCTGACAAAAAGCATTTGTTCTGGGAAAATGAGTTAAGTTTTTAGGAAACCAGACCAAATGACATCTTTACAGCACAAAGTCAGTTAACATTATGAGAATTCTCTGGTTGCGTGGAGAGCATGAAATGTTAAGGAATAGGTTGCTTAAAAATTCAGATCTTCTTTAAGAAGATGAAGCAAGAGTGCTAACTAAAATGAAATTTACCAATTTCATTTTAGTTATTAGGGAAACACACAAAATGTAGTACAAACAGAATTCTGCTTGCTAATTTTGTTTTCATTTTGCCTCTAAGACTGGCTGATTTGTGCCCAAGAGCCAAAACACCGTTGTAAAAAGAAGAGGGGAGGGGAAAGAGCAAGAGACTGGAGTCATGATTGACATCCCCACTGGCCAATAGACATTGCAAAGACATCATGGAGCACTTGATGCAGATAGAGAACACCTGCCATAGGGTTTCATTTGATGGCTTCAGAACTTGGCAGTACCCAATCAGGGGCAATGAAGGGAGGGCATTGTAAAAGTTGAAGCCCTGTCATCCTTGGGGCAACAGCAAGTCTCCTATGCCCAATGCCTGTGGCTTCTGTACCCACCTGCCTGCTTCCAGTCTCTCTCTCATAATCTGCCCCCTTTGGGCACTATCTCCAAGTTGAAGACCTGTCATACTTGGGACAACAGCAAGTCTCCTCCTATACCCAGTGCCGGCTTCTTGCCAGTGTCTGCTCTGCCCTATGTCTGCCTGCTGTGTGGCAGTCTCTCTCTCTAATATTTCTACCACCCTGGGGCACTGCGTGCAAGTTTGGGGAAGGGAAAGTGTCAGAGAGGCAAAGTAAAACTGCTTCTTAAGTGAATGGAAGACCCGCAAAGTTATTCCCATTGAATGAGAAACATGAGAAACAAATTTAGTAACTAAAATGATTCTGGTGTGCCAACAATGCCTGCCTCTAAGTGCTGCTCTTCCTACTGCTTCTCCACATGTCTGCATGCCTGCCACCCTCTCTCATACTCTGCCACCCTAGCCAGTCTCTGCAAGTTAAAGGATACCATGTTGTACTGGCATGCTATCGTCTGCATTTGCTGCTCTTGTGCTTGTCTGCTACCTGCCAGTCTCCTTCATCTTCTGCCCACCTGTGGCACTCTCTGCAAGTTGACGCAATGTTAAATCTGTGGTGCTTAGTGACAAATTAAGTTTCCACTAGTGCCCACCTGCCATTATATCTACCTCAAATGATACTCCCTAAAAGTTGGAGCTCTGTGATAGCTGGGGTTCTGCCAAGCTAAATTAGGGAGACACTGGCCACTATGCCTACACACTCTGATGCTGCCTGCCTGAAGAAGAGAGTCACTTCTGTGCCCTCCTGCTGCCCACCAAAGTGAGACAGAGCCAGCCATCTGTGCGCATACACCAATTCTCCCTGCTAGGGTGCCTTTGGCATCCCAGACCAGACAACCACTGACAGTGTCTCTATGCCCACCAGCCACCTCTCTAATGGATGGGACACCTAACAGTAGCAGTTTGGAGATGAGAAAGCATCACAGAGCCAACTTAAAACAACATGGCTTTGCAATGCCTATTGGACAGCAGGGATGCCAATAATAAATCCAGACTCCTGCTCTTCCCTCCCTTCCCCTCTGGCTTTTTGCATAATTGTTTTGCCTCACAGTCATATGTCAGATAGCCTGAGAGACAAAAGAAAAGGCAAGCCATGCAAAAAAAAATACACATTAACATGAAATGCCCAAAGAAATGAATGGAAAATGAAACTAAAACAAATTAAAACAAAATGAAAAACACATAGTTAAAATTTTGTTTTACAGGGAAACTAAAAAAAATTGTGCCCTCCTGCACACCCGAGATATTAGTTCGCTGGTAATTTTAATAGATCAGCAAATCACAGGTAATGAAATATAGTGTATAATTACATCCTCCTAGTCTACAAGCTATGCTAATTAAAGGATGCATTTGGCCAAGAAGGGGCATGGACTTCATGATTCTAGTGTTTGGCTTAATCCAGATCTGCAGTAAAAAGTAGCTAAACTAGTTCAGGAACCCTGAGACCTGCAAGTTAAAAGTGGGACTGATTAAAGACACTCAGATTCAGTTCCTACCCCCATAGACTGAAAGACTGAGCTCAGAGTAAGGGAGCAGAGATGAGGGCATGCACTCAAGGATGTCTATGACCTGGACCCCCATTTTCACGAGCGCACACATTAATAACACCCCCACACTGAACACCTATGTGGTCCATAGGAGCTTGTACTTATTTACAAAATGGTCTCCCTGTGGGACAAGGTTCCTCACCCGTTTTATGACGACACCTTCCTTCAGCGTAATTTTTTCTTTCTACTGCATAAAAAGTTAGTTTTTAACGTTACCACCACTACAAGCCACCAATCCTCAATCCTCATATTTTCATAACATGCACCATGGCACCTGGCAACAGATGATGGCTCAAGAGAAATATCGTGCAGTTAGGTCATTATTAATTATTATTAGCAAGCATTTATATAGCACCAGCAATGTACCTGGCACTTTACAAAGTAATGAAATGGACACGGTCCCTGCCCTAGGGCTTACAATCTGAGAGATGGGGGGATGGGGCAAAGGAAGGGGAACAGAGGGAGAGACAAGGAGTGTAACATTCATGAAGATGCAAGGTCTCAGGGGCACATGCTTGGCTTGGTTACATACAGAATGATGGCTGGCTTGTCCATGTAGTGAGGATATTTGTACAGACCTCAGGTAACAGATTGTACTGGATGGTAGGTATCAGCAGGAGTTAGGAGAGGGGAGTAAGGAGTCGGGGAGGGCAAAGTAGAAGAGATGGGTCTCAAGGAGGGATCTGAAGATACGAAGGAAGGGGGCGAGGCGGATGTGGGCAGGGAGGGAGTTCCAGGCATGGGGGACAGCTAGAGAGAAGGAACAAAGGCGGTTACGGGAGCAGGGGAGGCGAGAGAGGGGACAGAGAAGGAGGAGTTCACCGACTGGAGTACTATGCCATTAGCAGACCTGGGTTTAAAAAAGGATTGGATAAGTTCTTGGAAGATAGCCATTAACGGACCTATTAGCCAAGTAGATTGGGGGATGTAACCTTCGACTGTTGGCAGCTGGAAATAATCAGCAAGGAATGGATCACTCCCATCATGACCCGTTGGTACTTCTTCAAAGTGACCAAGAGTGGCCACTGTCAAGGATAAGGATATTGGGTTCAATGTGTCGAGTCATGTTCCCTTTAAGTAGCAGTTGCCAGGTACGCAGATAGCACAGAGACAAATAGGCAGCTAGCGGTGTAGAGTTTATTCACCCCTATATGGGATATTGGAGAGCTAAATACACACACACCCAGCCTTTGTGCCCTTTTAGCTGACAACGGCAGTTACATTAGGCCATATCTTTTATACCTTTCCAAGTTAACTACAACATTATAATATTCCCACCCAGTGACACCCCTTTATCATGACACACTCCAATATGATGGAGACCCCTGTTGCATATGCATTTCCAGCCCCAAAGTTAATTTGTAGGTTGTTTGAAGTTTTATTTTTATTTTATTTATTTATTAAATTTTTATTTATTTATGACTGTCCTCTAAATTTTTGGTGTCTTTCTAAGGCACCTAGTTGTCTGGGGAGTGTGAGCAAAGTTACTCAGCCATAATTGCCCCCTTGATCTTTACCCCTCCTTATCTTGTCTGCATTGAGGCCCACATCTTATGAAGTTATTCAGGAACACAGTATTTCTTGCTGAGTCTACACATTGGTTGATAAGACTCCCATACAGTTTAGCTTTCTCTTTTCTCATGATTCTCTCTGCTCATGTCAACTTCTTATTCTAAACTCATACCTAATCTGTGTAAGTATGCTATCATTGCTACTCTATACCAATATATATACTGGGATATATAAACACCACCATATATGTGCCATCCTGTGTGCTTAACTATGTTATTTCCATAACAGATCAATATTTCCCCTCTGACACAACGGACCATTGGTCTGACCCAGTACAGCATTTATGTTTTTATACATTTACTATTGCCAACCCCAAGAATCCGAAGTGACTTAACAATATGACTTTAAAATAAATTCAGGGTTCTTTTTATTTGCCTAAGGAAACATTTTCAAGTCTTATTATACAATCATGAGGACTACGTTTTTTAAAGGGTGTTCACTGTGTGTGTGTGTGGTTTTTTCCTGCTGTTGTTTTTTGTGACATACAGCATTATTCTAGGAACTGGAGCTCTATATGTAAAGCGCATACATTGTGTGAGTTGGCAGCTCTGTAAATTGCACTGTGACAGGTTCACTGAAAAGTCCTTGAAGGACCAGAACCAAGAGGGGGCTGAAGTAAGTTCTTGCAACAATAGAGCATTTAGACGCAGGTAAAGGTGCTGGCCAAAAGAGTCAGGAAAGGGTGTGGCCAGCTAGGGAGCCAGAAGAAAGGCTTGCTGCTGGGCATGGCTCTGCAAGCCAGCTGGAAGCAATAAGTACAAAAACCTGATTTGGGAGCCCAGAAGCAAAAGACCACCAGGAAGATGCAAGTGGAGCTTATAGGCTCTTCCTTGGGGCTAAGAACTTGCTGCTAGATGGTCCAGCCATGTAGGCTCCAAAGCATCACAAAGGGTTGCTCTGGGAACTGGCTGTCAAGAGGGCCAGGCCATAGGTCCTTGGGAATGGAGCCTGAGAACGGCTGACCTTAGATGTTGCATGGACCATGTGTACTGTGATACATATGGGATAATATACTCTGGATAATATACTTTTTAAAAGAGCACATGAGAAAGGACTTAGTGCTATCTGGATGCATCAACAGAAGTAGATCCTGTGATAACCTGCGGTGGGAACAGGGTTGCCCACTCACAGCACACAATTTGTAATGTGCAATTCTCTATCAATAGGTACGTAAAATATCAAATGGCATTAAAATATAACTAACGCCTCCATTAAACTAAGGAGCATTAGAGACTCTTAAAACTAGTGTTCTCTAATTACATTTTTCCACATAAAACAACAGCACATGCGTGCACTCGTTCAATTTAATGAGGTTCTATATTTCAGTCAAAAAAACCAGTCAGGCAGATAGAAAAAACAGATTTTTTTTAAAAAAATTTTAAAAGATGAAAATAATCTGAACAATTTCTGTAAGAGTGACCAGTGGGTTGCCCTGTTGCTTTAAAAACATTGGGCTCAGCATGGTGCTGGCCCCTTAAGAGAGTAGTCGCCAGGTGATCTAGAGGAAAACAGAGGTTATCGTGGGATGTAGGTGAACTAGGAGCTACACCTGTGGGGTAGATGGTGAGTCCGGAGCTGGTGGAGTGAGCAGCGGAGCCAACTGGAGAGCAGACAGTGTGAAGTGGTCTGGAGTAAAGCAGGAGACTTGCTCAGGAGAGTTGAAGCTGAGCCAGCCACAGAGGAACGCTGACTCTCTCCCCACCAACAGAGAGCAGCGAGAGCCCAGGAAGCGGAGCCCAGTATGGGAGGTTCGTCCTGGAGCAAGCAGCTAGTTACAAGCAGAAAGCTCGTATGGCAGGACCTAACACGGGAGAAGAAGGTGCAGTCAAGTGAACAGGACTCCAGTGGGTTTGCAGTATAAGGAAAGGGACTTCGGGACCCTGTGGCTGGGAGGGATTGTGCCTGCCAGGGATAGGAGTTGGTACAGCTGAAAAGGGCACAGGATCAGGGGTAGTCTATAGGGCCAGGGTGCATCCCTATTACAATTTCCATGGTAAAAGAAAACTTAAAACTTGTTCCGAAGAAAAGATGCTTAGTAATGAAGCTTTCTAGAAGCCCGATCTATTTCCTCAAACTTGTAGCAATAGTTATTCTGTATCAGGCATTTCTAACCAAGCAAACTCCTAAGACAATTCCTACAACATTTTGCTGGAGTGGTTACTGGTTGGTGGAGGAAGAAATGAGAGCAGCTCTCACCAGATGACTGTGGAATTGTCTTAGGAGTAGCTGTCTCAGAAGTATGGATCGTGGGTGTCAGTTGCACTGGATGAGAATTGCCAGATCCAATGAAGTTGTGGCCTGGTTTAAGCCATATGTTCAGTACCAGAGTCTCCCTTCCATCACTGCCCATGACAAAGAACTTTTTAAACTACAGGCAAGGACCCTTGTTCACTGTGTTTCCCCCACCGACGGCAATGGGGGAAATGCAGTGAATTCGGGCCCCTGACTACAGATTTACACTTATAAAAAAGCCTGTGTGGTCCAGTGGATATTGTGCTGGACTTGGAACAGGAAGTCCAGAGTTTAAATCCTAGGCTCACTGAGTAGCCTTGGGCCTCTCAATCTAAGTTCCCCGTCTGTATAAGGGAGTGCCAAGGGCAGGCCTTGCCAGCCAGTCAGTGTGAGGTGGGACCCCTGTATGTTCCTGTACCATTGACCCCTCCTCCCCAAGCTTTGGGGATAAGGCAAGAATGACACATATGATTGAGTAATATAAATATGGTCCATTTTTAGAACTCAAAAGGAGGTAGAAATCAAATTCCTACACTACCTAAATATAAATATTGATGTTCAGCTAAATTCTTAGACATGATCTAGCTAGAAATGAATATGGTGAGAAGTTCCCTGAAATGTCTAGTGGAAGCACAATATTATTTTATGTTAAGGAATTTATCAAACATCACTTTGTAGCTTGCACCTCTGACTTTTTAAAGACAAATCTATGCAAAACATTTGGGTAAAATAACTACAGTAACATTTTTAACTATTAAATTGCTATTTGTAAATCTAGTTCTTGAACATACATATTTTAACTAAGAATACCACACTATTCAATAGTTCCTCCAAAAACGATATTTCTGTGGTTTAAATTGCTACGGAAACAGCCCAGACACACCATCAAGTTTAGTCTTGTAGACACAGCTATGTAAATGCCCCTTTTTCTCAAATAAACTGGAGTCTCTTCTGCTACTCAATTGTACCCAAATATTTAAAATCCATTCAGTAAGTGCATACAGTATTATACTCATGTTCCTGGCACAATAACATCTTATTGGGGGGGTCAATATTACATACATACTTGATTTTCCTCTTGATCATGGAAAACAGATTGACTTTTCACAAAAAGGTGAGTTCTTCACCTGAAAATATAGTTTTTACATCTTGGATCCACCAATCTGAACTGATGGCTTTACCTGCAGCTGTTAGTCAGACAGCAACAACCAATAGCAAGCTAGACTTTTTGCATCTTCAGACTTGTACTTCCTCTTGCTCATTGCTTGGAACCCCAAGAGACACTTCCAATGTCTAACTATTCTGTGTCCATAGAAACACGAAGCCGGCCCATATCATCTGGTAAAGGTGTTAATATTCTTCCAGATGGCAGTCCTAATTTCCCCTCAATTGTGGCTTGGCCTCTCCCTATTCTGTTCAAAATAAGCCCCATTTTAAAACAAACAAACAAAAAACGGTGAAGAATTTTTCACCAATATGTCTCTTTCACAACCTAATACATTGACTTAAGGTGTTCTTGAGACTTTAAACCCCTCTTAAGTATCTTTCCAAAGCACTAAACAGATGATCAGTATGCTGGAAGTCATGTTTCAAACAAAAATTAGTACCCTGTTAAGTTCCTGGCAAGCTATGATCAACTCATGCTTTCAAGAAAGCACAGAAAAGTGGTAACTACCCCGGCAAAGATTAATCTCTTTGTAGATATGACATCAGGAACCACAGGCCCTGAACTAGCATCCCTAGGGTTCCTAGGCAGTGTCCATCCCCACAGGGCCAATACAGTTCAAGAACAACCCACATCCAGCATTAATAATTCCCAATCCAAACTAAAGAAAGGATCCACCAAATAGCGTTTGAAGGAGATACCTCTTCAGGTGAACAGGTAGGCTTCTATTAGCTATGGGTTACTTATCCCAACCCAACATCGCTATCAGAATGTGGAGACACACGTTTGGCCAATCGAACTTGAATTGAAAGTCTTTTCCTGGAGGCAAGATATATGTAAGAAGCTACGGTCAATAAAGCTTCCTTATGGGAAAGCCCAAGAAAGAAACCATAATAATTGCTAGAGCTAAAAGAGAGGTCAGGGGGCAATAACGGGAATAGCCAGGTCATCCTTAGGGCTTCAAAATACGGACATCTTAATAAAAGATGTTCCGTCGTCTCCACTTCCATTTTGTGGCAAGAACATAGACACTGGTCACAGGGGGTACTCTTGTACCTCCCCTCTACTACTGCAGTCTTAACCAGCTGCCATCTAAGCAGGGTATAGGCTCTGCGCAGCTTAGGGTTCACCAAAATATCTAGGTAGGATTCAAAGGAGAACCAATCCTTGAACTTCCTAGAGTCAGGTCCCAGGCTCAACTGAGCCCCCTTGCTCCATGGTAGCTAGGTCCCTGGCATGGTTATGGGTTTAGAGGGCTTCTCTTCACCTGCCATGCATTCCTTGCTGATCAGCTGTTTTCTGGAATAAAGGTCCATCAAACAGAAACAGAAATTCCTTACTGGATGCCTGCCCGTTCCCAAGCCTTCCCCTCGATTGCAGCAGTCCTAGTGCAGGAAAGGACTAAAAGGGTCCAAAAAAACAAATCCAATAATCTGTGGAGAACAAACGGGCTGCTCCTACCAGGTTGGACACAACCAGAGAAAGGGACTATAACACAAAATTCCATGATGGGCAAATGTCAACAAACAAACAAGAATCATGGAATGCAAATTTACAAAATCTAAATTATGAAATTCTTTTGTTATAAGAAAATATCCAGAATGTAATAATAATTATGACGAAAAGATACAAAATATTGCAAGCAGTGAATATCACAAACAAATGAACCAAAGGTCATATCAGACACGTTGACAACAAAACTCAGATAAAAAGGTCCATCATGTAATCCATCCAAGTTAAAAGGCACCCAACATGTTTCGATTGCTGAAGTCTTCTTCAGGGATACTTTCAAATGATGGTAATCTGCTAGAAATGGAAAATCAGCATATTGCTTGTAACAATAGTCAACTGAGTAGATATACAGAAGAAAGGACCAAGCGGCTTGGTGTTATCCACGGGACCTTCTCACAGTGGAAATCCCTTATATTTCAAAAGATGAAGTATCTGAATGGCAGATGAGATTTAATGTGGACAAGTGCAAAGTGATGCAAATTATGAGTACACAATGCTGGGTACTAAGCTAGGAGTTACCACTCAGGAAAAGGATCTGGGAGTGATTGTGGATAATACACTAAAATCCTCAGCCCAGTGTGCCGCAGCGGTCAAAAAGCAAATAGAACGTTAGGAATTATTCGCAAGGGAACAGAGAATAAAACTCAGGATGTCATAACACCTCTATAAAAAATCAATGGTGTGACCGCACCTTGAATATTGTGTGCAGTTCTGGTCGCCCCATCTCAAAAAAGACATAGCAAAACTAGAAAAGGTACAGAGAAGGGCAACAAAAATGATCCAGGATATGGAACAGCACCCGTATGAGGAGAGGCTTGATAGGTTGGGGCTCTTCAGCTTGGAAAAGAAATGGCTGAGAAGAGATATGATAGAGGTCTATAAAATCATGAGTGGTGTGGAACTTGTAAACAGAGAACGGTTATTTACCCTCTCAACTAGCGCTAAAACTAGGGGACGCTCCATGAAACTCACAGGTGGCAGACTAAAAACAGACAAAAGAAAGTATTTTTTCACTCAGCGTACAATTAGGTTGTGGAATTTACTGCCAGGGGAGGTGGTCAAGGCCAGCAGTATAGCCGAGTTTAAAAGAGGTTTGGACAAGTTTCTGGAAGATAGTTCCATTAGCAGCTATTAGCCAGATAGGATTGGGGAACAAAACCCTTTACTGTCGGGAGCCTGGGGATGACCCACAGGGAATGGATAGCATGGTGACCTGTTGGGTGCTT